>LOJH01014847.1:0-23828 GCA_001685095.1 Ellobius talpinus
GTGTGGGAGCCGGGCGGGATGAAAAGCAGGCCTGCACCCCCCATATCACTACAGGTTACATTTATGTTTTTAGGAAAAAATATTTATGTAAAAACAACTACAGAAAAAGAGGCCATGAATTTGAGAGCGAATAGGGGGATCTATGGGAGGAGATGGAGGAAGGAAAAGGACACTTGATGTAATTATGATTATAAAAGCATAAAACATTATCTTTAAAAAGATGGTTACCAATATTTATACATTCTTACATTTTCTACAATCAGGAATATCATATGTTGTAAAACAATGTACAGAAAACTGTAATTTTTTAAAAGAGGAATATATATCTTGAAATTTTTGCTTTCTATTTTTTAAACATTGTATGTGTGCGTGCATGTGTGTGCATGCATGTGTGCCATATGTATTCAGGTGCTTTCTTCAGTGGAGAGCCCAGAAGAGGGCACCATATCCCTTGGGGCTGGAGTTACAGAAGCTATGAATCACCTGGTTCACATAGGTGCTGGGAACTGAAATCAGGTCCTCTAGAAGAACAGCAAGTGCTCTTAACTGCTGAGCATCCTTTTCAGCCTACTTGCCAATTATTCTAAACCACAGAAGCAGAACATTGCTTCAGTTTGTGAATTCCTGAAATTTTAACTTGAAAAGATTGATTTTGTCATCTGGAAAAAGTGTAATTATTGGGAATGAACAAAAGGACTGAGAAGAGAAGAAGTAAAACCAAGTAGAAATTTATCATCAGTGTTGAGAATGGAAGACTCCATTCCCCAAAAGCAGGTAGAGTAGTTCTCAGCAGATAGAAAAGCAAGGACAGAACAAAATAACAATTCCACCTAATTCCAAGGTGGCGAACCAGTGAGCTTATTGGGGCTATTTGTCCACTCAAAGGGAGCCGAGTCATTGAGAATCCCACCCTAGTTTGAATGATGACTTATGGAAGCTGAATCTCTAGAATTTTACATGTGAATTAACAAGCAGCTTTGCTGGTCAGAAAGTCTCCTCCTCAAGGTAGTCCTAGTAAATTTGAGACTACCCCATCCCAGTAGTTGGTTACTGCTTCAATAACCTTGGGAAGGGGGCCTTGTGAATTGTTTTGTTTTCAGGGTCTTTTTTGAGATTTGTGAAATATTTTCTTCTTGAGTCTCATGGGGCATCTTTCTTCCCTCTAGATGGGAATATTTCAGTCTGGAGGAAATTGCTTTAGGACAGCTGGGTAGATGCCTTAGTCTTTAAAGTGCTTGCACACAAGCAAGAAGACCTGAGTTCAGATCCCTAGAGCCCACATAAAGCTAGTCATGGCAGTAACCATCTATAAACTCACATTCCTATGGTGACATGGAAGATTAAGACAGGAGAATCATGTGGAAGCTCATGGACCAGCTCCCCTGATATTTGCAGTAGAGACAACAAAGAGATTCTGTCTCTAACATGGTAGAAGATAAGAAAAAACATGCAACTTATTTTCTGATCTTTACATGTGTGCTGTGCAAATACATGGCCCACCATCACACAGAGGGGTATTTAAAGAATAAAGTATCTTAGAGGAATTTAAGGAGGAGTAAATCAAAATGAGATAAAGAAAAATAAAGAGAAGGTGGAGAGGCCTTGACATTGTGAATTTAGTGGAATCAACTCTTATTTCCATGGAAACCTTAGTCCAGGAGCTTTTATTGAGTCTGTGGTCAATTATTGACAGTAAACCATGTCCTATGACTGAAGTTCTTACTGTTGTCCTGTCAGGAGCTATAGCCAATGTTCTGCCCAAGGCCATACCCTTTGCTCAATATGTTCCATGTGGAAAATCCATATATTCTTCTAACATGGGAGACATTAGTGGGCAGGCCTTGTAGATGGGTTCTGGAGCTGTCTGGAGTATGACTCCAAATGCATTGTTGCAGGCACTTGTTGCTTTTTCCAGGGCTATGACAAGCTATTTAACAAAAGTCTCTTTAGGATGGATGGTTTGAGGGGAAGTATAGTCCTTCAGGGCAGAAAAGGTATGGCTGTGGAGGCATGAGGTCACATGTGCCTACCGTCAGAAGCAGAGAAGGATGAGTGCTGGCGCTAAGCCCTTTCCCCTTTTGTTCAGTCTGTGAGAGCTATGGATACTATGCCACCCACATTTAGAGTGGGTCTTGGCTTCTCAGTTAACTGTCTCTGCCAACACTCTCCCAGACAGACCTGGAAGGGTGTCTCATAGGTGATTCTAAATCAACTTACATTGACCACAATAATTAATCATCACACTGACAAACTCATTTCTGGTTTGAGGAACCTTCCAGTTTTTCCATGCTAATTTGCAGTGAAACTTTCTTGATTAACCACATCCTGAGGGATGTTGTGTCTCCTCAGTCCTTTGGTTCTCTCTTAATCCTCCCAGAACCATCTTAAACCCTATCAAGGTTTTCAAAACTTGTCACCCCTGGCTTATCCTTGACTACTGAGTTCTTGTTTAGGCTGATTCTTTGTGTAGCTAAGATTCCTAACATCCTGAGTCAATTCATCTGGAAAGTTTGAAAAACTTCTTGGTGGGCCTTTTATTGACAGAAGGATGGTGTAGAGTGAGCATTTCGTACCAGCTTGTTCTCTGTATTTTCTACACTATTATCCTTAGCACTTGTTAGAAAATCAAGCGTTTATTTGGTAACTAAGTGAGAGGATACTTGCAGCGAACAATACTAGAACGTTGTGCTCCAGGTCTTATCTAGCTTACTGGTCAGCTCATGCTCCCGCCAGACCTTTCCAGCTTCTGGAAGACACAAACTATAGGCCTTCCCATGCGTACCCCTACTACCTCTTCTCCTAAAACTAATGTGTGCACCAGGAGTTTCACTAAGTATTAAAACTGAGTAATTAAACCAGGAGGCTACTTATCTTTGATATCCTAGGGGTAGTTAAATTATTAAAAGAGTGCTAATTAACAGTGCAGAAGTGTAAAGAGCAGCAAGAAAAAGTGACTTCAAGCCATGCATGGTGGCACAAATCTGTAATCTCAATTGAGTGGTGGAGGCAGGAGGATCAAGAGTTCAAGGGCATGCTCTACTTCATAGGAAGTTCAGAACCATCCTGAGTTATATGAGATCCTATCTCAAAATACCAAATCAGGAATGGTAAGATTGCTTAACGAGTAAACTGCTTGCTGTGTAAACTGGACAGCTGGACTTCCATCCCATGCTGCTGTGCTATGTTCTGCCTCCCACATAAGCTGTGATGCACACCATAGACACACAGAAACAATAAGAAAGCAACATTTAAAACTATTAAAAGTCTGTGAATTGGGACTAAGCAGTAGGGCTTCAAGTTGAGCACATAGATAGTTCTTTTGTGGCAGTATGCTCCTCGTGAGTATTTTTCTTTTATTCAGTAAACACAATTGAAAACAAGTGTGTGTCCACGTGAATGGTTGCTTTTATTTACTTATTTATTAAACTAATCTTTAGAGGGTAAGTTGTCTTCAATTTTTTTGTCGTCTTAAATATAAAGTATTATCCAGACTGTGTTTGTAACATTCCGTAGCCAGTTTCTGTGAAAGTGCACACTAGTTTCATAAGCTAGTTGTCTGTAAAATATTTCTTTCATAACCTTGTGTTCTCTCTCTCTCACACACACACACACATACACACACGCACACACAAGCTTTTTACGTTGGTTCATTACTAATGAATATAAGTACTGTGATAAAATCATCATTCCAAATACATCAGACATGAAGTGGAATTGTGGATACTATTTTCATTTTAGATTTTATTTCACTAGGCTGAAGAGATAAAGTATGGACTAATGCTAAGAGATGATAAATAGAACTCAGCTCCTTATTCAAGCTCCAAAATACACTTTGCGGCCACCACCAAGCACCTGCTTTTTCTAGCAGTGTGTCTGGTCAAAGGTGTTCACCATGTGCCTATCTTTTTGGAACCTTCTCTAAGGCTGAAAATCACGTATCGTCAAAAGCCTCACTGTATTCTCTATTTTTCCCCTGAAAATAACAAATTGGAACAAGTGGCATTTCCCTTGCAGAACCTGTTATTTTTCATGATTGTGACCTTAAGTGGCTGGAGCACTCCTCACCTGTCGGTTTTGCTATCCCACTCAGTTTTCGGGACAGAGAGAAATGGTCAGTAGCTGAGAAGGACCAAATTCTGAGGGCTTTCACCCAATGGCAATGTTGCCTTCTGCATGGAAGGATTCTTGCCTTGGCTCTGATGCAGTTTGGGGGAAGACTTGGATTCTGCAAGTCTCCTTAGACTTCTCACAGGTGGGCATGACTGCTAACTTAAAGAGGTGCAGGGAACAGCATTCTCATAATTCACATGTCTCATGCCAGGTACAATTTTAGGAATGCCATTTATATGGTTCTGGGTTTTGTTAGCTGTATATTTGCTAGGGTCACACACAGACTTGGCCCCCACAGCACCAACAAGTGAGTCTTTGCCACTTGTCCTTGATTGGCCAGTTAATGAGACAAAGAGTGAAAAGCAGAGCAAGGAGGTTCAACCTTTGGTGCCACACACAATGCCTTCTTTGCCTATATTATGTGTGTCATGACTCTCAGTGGGCATGTCTCCTAATTGATAGACTCGACTTTAGAGAATAGTTAGCAGTTGTCATGCAGCAGCTCAGGGTCTCACACTCACTGATGCCAGCCTCTGGGGCTCATCGACACACTCCTAATGTTCTGAGTTTCATAGATGCCACAGCTTCAAAGACAACAGAAAATGACATTTGGTTACATTGTAGTTTAATTGTCTTTTGTACCTAAGAATTGAATGTCTCTGCTATAGCTTGTGTCCTTCCAAGGTGCATTTTTTTATTTATTCTTCTCTTATATATTACATCCTGACCACAGATTCCTCTCCCTCTCCTCCTCCTAGAACTCCTCCATGCACAATTTCCTTCTTCCCTAGGTCCATTCCTTCTCTGATTCTCTTCAGAAAAGAGCAGGCCTCTCAGGGATGTCAACAGAACACACCATAACAAGTCACAATAAGAGTGGGCACAAACCCCCAAGTCAGAGCTAGATGAGGCAGCACAGTAGGAGGAAAAAGGTCCCAAGAGCATTTAAAAGAGTCAGAGACACCTCCACTCCCACGGTTGGGAGTTCCACAAGAACACCAAGCCACACAACTGTACCATACATGCAGAGGACCTAGCACAGACCCGCACAGGCTCCAGGATTGTTTCTTCAGTCTCTGTGAGCCCCTATGAGCCCTATTTAACCTTCAAACTCTTAAGTTCATGGCATTCAGAGCTGGACCACAGATCTAGAAGATGTTACAAGAATATATCATCATGATGAAACTAGTATGACAAACAGAAAAGACAAATAGACAAAGCAAAGCTATATCTTGAACTCTCTATATATCTATACCTCCACCCTATGATGGCATAGCAGAAAGGCTCTAACCAGATGCCAGCATCTGGAAATTAGACTTTTCAGCCTCTAGAGCTCTGATAATTAATTAAATTTCTTAGGCGATTCCCCAGTCTGTGACACTTTGTTTTAACAACACAAAACCATATGAAGGCAGCTGTCCATGTGTGAAGAACAAGATCAGGTTAACAGAGGACCAGGGGAGGGGGCACTCCAGCACAGATGCCTGGACCACTGGCACAGCTGTCCCTTAAATATATCCCAACTGTAAGAGATTTACTCTCTCAGAGCCGCCATCGTTCAGAGCTCCATGACCCCTGCCTAAGGGGCTCAGATTTCCCTTCAGCAACAGGTGTGCCAAAGCTGGCCATTTGTGGTGTCTCAATACCGCAGCTGCAGCTGCCAGTGTATAAATAACTGGGGACCACTGCAGGCATTGTGTTTTCTCAGCCCCATAGAGAAAAAATGTCAGTAACTTTTAGCTTTTCATAAACAACTGCAAACGGCTTTAGCAGCTCACCACACACTAAAAAGGAGTATTTGGGGATTAAGTAAGTATGCAACACGCTAGTGTAGATGAAATCATGAATGATTTTATTTCCCCAATTTCATCCTTTCCTCACCCACCCCCTTAACTGAAAGTTATAACATCCAGAAGTAACAACCATTACAAGGTTGGCTCAGTTTTAGGCACAGAAAATCCTAAAAGTCCCAGTACAATGATCAAAATACTTCCTACCTGCAGTCAATGAGCTAGAAACAGATTGCAAGGCACTGAGGGAAGCTGTTATATGTGCTTCATCACAGGGCTGGGTTTTTCCCTTTTCTCGGTGTCTGCACAGGATCACGTGCCATTCAGAAACAGATAATTATGTCAGTGATTCATTACTGTGGAAACTCCTGAGAGTGGACCCATGGAAGCTCAGACAATGTAGGTCAACCTTTCCTATGTGATCAACAGATGCATCAAAGATAATACACACGAGGCTGCCACAAGCATAGCATGGCAAGTGTTTAGAGTCAACCCCTTTTTCCCCAAACTAGGAACACAGTCCAAAATCATGAAAAAAAATCGCAGTGTTTATAAACAAAAGTCAGCAAGATAGCTGTTATTGTCATTATTATTATGCGCTGTTCCCAAATGGGTGGGTTTACTGGACGTTTCGTGTGGCTGACAATATAGTGGATTGACTGGTGCACAGCGGTCACACACCGTTCAAGTGAAAAAGTCAACTGCAATATCGTGCTATATAAGAAGTCGCCAGAGGATTAAACATTGTTTTCTGTTTACTTTCTTCCTATCTTCCTATGGAACCATAATTGTATGAAGTCTATTACAGATCCACACACCATTCTACAGCATATGACAACGTGTGTGTGTGTGTGTGTGTGTGTGTGTGTGTGTGTGTGTGTTGGGGAGGTTATGACTTTTCCTAGAGAGAAATAAACAGATATCTACCTATCCATAGAAGGTATTACTGATTAATCAAAAAAATTATTCCATTCAAGTCTAGCTTAGTGATCCTGTGAGTTTATTGTGGGTATCGATGGCTAATCTTGGTTGTCAACTTGATACACCTGGAAAGAGGGAGCCTCAGGTGAGGAATTGCCTCCTTCAGACTGACTTGTGGGCCTAACCGAGGGAACATTTTCTAAATGGTGAATTGATGTATGAGGACCAAGCCCACAGTGGGGAGTGCCAGCCCGAGGCAGATGGGTCTGGACTGTTTGAAAAGGGTAAATAAAGAGGTCAGAACTCACCAGTAATCAGTGTTCCTCCAGATCATCCACTTCAGTTCCTGCCTCTAGCTTCCTGCCTTGCATCCCTACCGCAGCTTCCTTCATGAGGTGAGCTGAACTAAATCCCTTCCTCCCCATGCTACTTTTGTTCAGGGTGCTTATCACACAGCACAAAGCAAACTAGCACAGGTTGCTTACAGGAACATCAGTGACTGGGAAACAGCCCGATGAAGCTCATCCTAGCACTGGTGATGGACATGGACAATGAGCTCTGCATGACTCAGTGAGAGAACCCCTCTCCCCAGCAACTGTTACTGCTTATAAACCTTAGGGAGGGAGTGTGAGTCTGTTAGGTTTCAGGAGCTTCCTTGACTTCATCAGTGCTGCCTGTTTCCAGATCTCACAAGATTTAGTCCTCTGTCCAGGTGGGAAGGCTTGGGTTCAGAGGAAACAGCTACACAGTATCATGTGATCCTCCCCTCTACTGTTGGAAAGGGGGTAAATTTAGGGTTAGTGCCTGGGCTGTAACTAATCAGGAAATTGGCCCTGACTCTGAAGAGCTCAAGAGCCTGCCTAACACAAAGTGGTGTCAGGCTCTTCTGACAATAGAAGGGAGGGAATTTTAAGTGACTCCTTCAGTACCTCCCTTTCAGCACAGGTTTAATAGCACATATCCTTCAGCAAAGAAAGCAGATGGGACAATGAAGTCTTAATTAGATTTCACATTTATGCAATTAGTTACTGTTGCAATTGTAAAATCTACAATGCAGCATTAGGAAATGACTCTAAGCTTATCAAGTTGCTTTGATTTGGTCAGTCTTTGAGGACTGTGTTACGCACAGAACAGCTCATAATAGCTGAACAATCCTATTAACATAGCATCAGTTAAAACTGTTTGATCTCAAGTTTAGGGCCATACTTCTAAAACTGGATACCTGAGAAAATGTAGATGAAGATTCAGGTTTCATCAACACCAATAGGAAGCATAGTTTCTGAATGGGCAAAGTCTTACTCTATGTAAGGATGATTCATTTGTATCAGAAATTGAAAGGCAGAGCCAAATATACCCAGAATGCACCAGATAACACAACTAGACTTTTCTTCATGGATGAGAACTCGGTAGGTAGGTGGACAGTATAGAAGTTGACAGTAGAACACTTGAGTGTCTGGAGAGATGGCTGAACAGTCAAGAGCACATACTGCCCTTACAGAGGACCAGAGTTTGGTTCTTAGCACCCACATCAAGTGGCCCACAATTCCATATAACTCCAGCTCCAGGGGAGCCAGTTTCCTGGCTTCCATGGGAGCCTGCACATACATACACATACTTACACAGAAACAAACATGCATAGCCATAATTAAATATGATGATAAAAATGAATCTGCAAAAGAATGCAGTCAGAATATTTCCCACTCATCTGCCTCAACAAAATAATGACAAATTAAGAATGAAAAATGGCCCGTCTGGCTTGACTCACTGCCTATGTGGCTTTCTGAGATGTCCACGTTTTCAAATCATTTTGCCTCCAAAGCACCTCCCTCTTGCCAATGCAAACTCTTCCCTTTTCCCGTTTTTTCAATAATTCATTAAAAGAGAAGCAACAGTCTATGAAGCATGCTGGAGACGACAAGACAGGTGCTTCATTCTGAAAGCTTTAGCTATAGCTAAAGCAGGGCTGCAGAGAGGGGAGCAGGGCATGAGGGACAGTGTCCTGCTGGGGACAGTGAAGGACTACGCAGTACATGGTCTCAAAGTAACAGAGAAATGATTGGCAGCAATGGATAGTGGCATTACGTCAGACAATCAGAGGCAGGTGGACTACAAAATAAAGAAGCTATTTCTCCAGGTACGTCAATTCCAGTTAGCTAATGGCATGGGGATGGCACGAGAGGAAGGGGACTAGGGTTAATAATGTCCACTTATGAATTCATAAAGTTTGATTAAAGAAAAGTTTATTTACTTTGATGGTTAATTTGATGTGTCAAGTAAGTGGATCACAGAACACCAAGACAGTGTTGGTCAATGATTCTTCTAGGTGCTTCTGTCAGACAGTTTCTGCGCAAGATTAGCATTGATTCTGTGGACATGAAGAGAATAGTTTCACATTCAGAATGTGGGTGGGGCTCATTCAATCGGTTGATGGCCTGGTGAACTCTTCCCCCAGCCAGGGGGACTGCTTTAGCTGTCTGCAAATTTCATGTGTAGCATCAGCTCTCTCTGGCTCTCCTACAGTATGTACTCACTCTGCTTGTTTGAGTTTAGTAGCTTTTATACTCACATGAACCATTTCATATGTGTGTGTATGTGTGTGTGTATGTGTGTGTGTGTGTGCAGGTACACACATGCCGTGACATGTGGATTCACATGAATTGTGAATGTCAGAGGACAACCTCGAGCATCAGTCATTACCCTCTACTTTGTTTGAGAGAAGGTCTCTGTTGCTCATGGCTGCATCTGCACTCTTAGGTATCTGGCCTGTGAGCTTCTGGGAGTTTCTTTCTCTGCCCATATCTCATTGTCAGAGCCCTGGGGTTATAGATGAATGTGACCACACCCAGCATGATGTGAGTTCTGATGATATGAACTGAGGTCCTCATACTTCTGTGGCCTGCGCTTTCCCCATTAAGTCGTCTGTATATCCATTGACCATTTTTTTGTAGTAAATACCTTGTTTTCCTTCTCCTCCACTACCCCATCTATGCTTATATGTACACACATATCAATGTATATAAGGGCACTGTTGTACTTTGACTTCTGTTGCTGTGGTAAACACCATTTACCAAAGGCAACTTGGTGAGCAACAGATTTATTTGGCTTACATGGTCAGTTTATCAGTTAGGGCAGAAACTAAAGGCAGGAATTGAAGCAGAGACCCAGGAATCATGTTGCTTACTGGCTTAATCTGACTGATTTATGTTCAGATAGCTTTTTTTTCATATATATCCCAGGTTCACATACCCCAGAGTGGCATCGCTCAGAGTAGGCTGGGTCAACCTATATGAATTAGCAATTAGCAATCATGCCCAAGACATGCCACTGGCCAATGGATGCAGTTCTTCAGCTGAGGGTCCCTCTTCTCAGGTGACTCTAGTTTGTATCAAGCTGACAACGGAAACCAGTCCTTTTGGCACACATATACTACAGTGTGGTTTCTTTGAAGAACCCAGAATAATATCAGTATTAAAAGCGAAACAGATCACTGCTACAATCAAATCTTGAAGAATAGTCAAGCTCAGAAAACTCTAGCGATTTGATATAAACTAACATTTGTGTTCAGGAAACCCTAGTGATTTTACATTCACTACAATGGATGGGAACTAATATTCTACATACCCTGATGCTGCATTGTGTATTCACGTAAATAGCAAGAAGCCTCAAAGGGAATGTAGTTAATACGAATAGTGGTCATTTGTCACGGTTGGAACTTTTGGGAACTGTAATATTTACTCTTCAATTACCCAGATTTCTAAAGTCCTTGTAATGAATATGGGTTGCTTCTTAATCTGAGAAAAATGCTATTATTTAACAAAATATATGTAGCTTAAAAAGCAAGCATGGCAACTAGAGTTTTGTTGCTTGTAGGGAAAAAAAGAAAGAAAAAGAGGAATTCAGTTCCCATGAGAACAAAACAAAACATTTGTCAAGGAATCGCAGTCCTCATTCTTAAACAGGTATGCTATCCCAGCAGATGGTATTTGTGGGAGAAACTTCTGCATCTTAGTTGGAAAGAGGAGATACAATTTTCTTCAAAAGTCGGCTTGAGAACCAGCATATAACTCCCCTCTGGAGCAGGGGCATCCAATACTTCTACTTTGAGAAGAGTTGAGTCTTTATTTATAGTTACTTTTTTTCACAAAGAACTGACTGCAAAGGATCATCCATCACTTAATTCCAGCTCTTGCTAATGTGAAAGACAGAAGGAACACACACATATGCATACACCCATGCACGCTCATGCGCGCGCACACATACACACACACACGAAAACACACACATTCACAATAAGAGAACAAATTTTCCATTTCCTGTTGCATGGCATTTACTGTTTCCATTATGATTACAAAGCTTGCAGTTGGCCTGAATAGGGGTCTCTATCTTAATGCATCTCCTTCACTTTTGCTTTCTTGTTAACATAACTTACTGAATGCCTAACGACGCATGTGTGCAGAAGAGCATGCACCCATTAATCATTTCCTGCCTTTTTCTCTCCATTTATTCCTAACCACGGTGGTGACCATCTGATCTGGTTGCCCAGGAATTTCAGACAAGAATTAAAGAGTTCAGAGTTTGCTTTCAAAAGACCAGCAAAGCTCCTGTGTTGCTGAACACTTTATGTGTTTCTTCATGATGTGAAGTCATGAGCTAATGCACAAGTTCTTTCTCCTCAGCCTGTTTATTTTTGCTCATTGAAAATATTGTTTCTAGGATGTGTTTGTTGACTAAGGTTAAGCTATCCGCTCTAAATTTAGGTTTGCAATGAAAACCTTGTTGGGGTTTCATGGGCATCCAGAAACTAAATGATGAAAAGAATCATAGAAAGGAACATTTGTGATGGAAGTGTAGTTTAGCACATGAGGACCCCCCCAGCCCCAATTTTCCCTTGTTTCTTTTAAATATATTTTTAGTTGACTTTTGATTCCATGTTTGGGAGTTCAATTTCTTTTTAAAAGTTTTTTTTTACATTCCTTCCCCCTTTTCCATCACACACTGTGTTCTCTTCCCATTCCTCCTCTGTAAAACACATTCAGGTTAAAGGAAGCACATGACTAGGCATGGTGGCACACTCCTACAATCTCAGCACTGGGGAGGCTTCAGAAGATCACCAGTGTGAGGATAGCTTGGGCCATATAACAAGATCCTGTCTTGAAAACAAAAGAAAGAGCAGGGGTGGAAAGAAAGAAAAAAGAAAGAGAATGTAATAAAAATGAGAGACAGAAGAGGGAACAAAGAATGTAAAAGAGAGGTAATACAGAAAGGAAGAAATGAGAAAGAATGAAGGAAAGGGGAAACATTATCTTCATCCAAAACAGCACCAATGCTAGCCCATCTTCATGGATAAACTGAAGAAAGACCTCATATCTAAAGAATGAAATTGTCTGTGAGCTGCTTAAGTCAGGATGATTCACACAGAAGGAGGCAGGTTAAAGTAGAGGCTAGGAGCTTGACCTGCTGAAGGCATTAGCATGACCTTACTAAGAATTACCTCTCAGACATTGGTTGAGTTCCCCACCATGACTCACCGACTTTATAGGTAACACAGCACTAAAAGCAGGTTGGTTCATGTAGAGCAAAGACAAGTTCTAAATGGGTAAACACATGCTGCTAAGTCAAATGAAATTACCATCTCCACATAATAGGTAAGCATTGTGGTGGTCACTCAAGGAATCTTAGGTACTCTGGTTATTCTACCATCACAAAAGAAGCAACAGCAGCAGGGCAAGGTGTTGCTTGCAGGGTATCAGCAGTGTCTGCAGGGAGTATCATTTACTGGAGGGTGTTTATACAGTGGACTGAAGAGTAGCCGCCCAAACATCATGTCTACATTATAACCCTGAAATTGCAAGGGGTCTCTTATGTGGAAAAGGAATCTGTACAGACATAATGAGTTCAGGACCATGAAATGGAGAAATTATTGCTGGCTGGGTTGTCCCTACATTGAATGACAAGTGTCCTTGTAAGTGAGTGTGAGGAAGAGGGAGACGTGACAGTCAAGTCGATGCTAGGCTGCGGACGGAGTAGTTTCACAAAGTACTCATGCACTCATGCCAAGAGCCACCTGTAGAAAAAAAAGAGTAAAACCAGATACTCCTTAAAGATTCCACATGTGGTCAGTCTCTGCTGATGCCTGGATTCCCAGAAAGTGGTGCTGACTTTGGACTTCTGGCTTCCTGAACTGGAGATGGGGAAATAATACATTTTTCTTCTTTCTAAGTCACTGTGTCTGGAATAATTTGTTATAGGCACACTACTACATGGATACAACCATGTCCTGGAGCAGGAGTTGAACAAGTTTCAGTTGTAAAGCTTGGGACCTTTGAAAGCCATTCTATTTCATCTTCAGTCCCAGGGATCCGGCTGTCCACTACCTGCGAGACCCTTTCCTAACAGGAAGGACAGGTGGCTAACCTGAAGTGTTGGCATTGCTCCAAATGCTTGCAGGTGTCTGGACTCTATCCATCTCCTCTGACTGCCCGAAGATGGCCTCTGCATGTTCAGGATGTTGAACAAGCTCACTGTCATCAATCATCAATCAATTAATCAATCAGAGACAGAATGCACAGACAGGTCTTCAAACAGTCTGGCGCTTTGTGTTTACTGGTTTCTGTGCTCTCACCCTACCAGCCATGTCCAATCACAAGCAACGCATTATAGTCATGACTCGACCACCTAGTTAGCTACCAGGATGCAGTTGCTCCCGCTGTGTTGTGGCTTGTACTTATTGGCAACTTGAAGGGACCTAGAATAGCCCAGGAAACGAGCCTCTGGCTATGCCTGTGAGAAATTACCTAGCTTAGGTTTTCCTCTGGAGAAAGTTCTTGGGAATTCTTCTGATGGAGTTAATGAAGACAGCATGACCCATCCTCAACATGGGTGACATCATCCCATGAGCTGGAATCTGAGACTGAGAAAAAAAATGTGATCTCAGCAGCAGCAGCAGCAGCGGAAGCAGCAGCAGCAGCAGAAGCAGAAGCAGTAGAAGCAGCAGCCACCGCCACTGTCGCGTTCATCTTCCTCTGCTTCCTGATTGCCAATGTAATGTGACCACTTGCCTTAAGCTCCTGTTACGTGACTTCGTATCATGCTGGGATGTGCTCCTTCAGCTGTGAGCTGAAATAAGTGCTTCTTCCTTCAAATGCTCCCTCCTCCCCTCAGGTGTTTTATCACAACATTGGGGAAAGTCACTAATAAAAGCTGGATTATTCTAGTTCCTTAACTCTTCCTCCTGGGCCACCCAGCCACCCAATAGCAGGTGCCAGGTGTTTAAACCCACCTGTCAGGGTTGATGTGTTAGCCAGATGCCCACGGACATCTTTTCTGTTCTACACAAAAGACACCATAGACTGATATTCTCCCAACCATTAAAGAGATATGAAAATAGTTTCTTTCCCTATAAACTTGGTCTTGATTACAAATTTCTCCAGAATAGCTTTTAGATGAATGACTTAAAATATTTTTTGAGACAAAGGTTTATATACCGTGGGCTGGCCTTGAACTCCTGACCCTCCTGCCTCTACCTCCAAACTGCTGGGATGGCAGGTGTATATCACTGCACCCAGCATGGATGGCAGTTTTTATAATTAATAGACATAGACACTTGGTCATGCTAGCCATCCTAGGTAGCCATTCACCTTGACTATATGATGTATAAGACCTTCGCAGTGGTCCATATTTCCATAGTCACACTGAAGCCTCCTGGATATAATGTCACACCAACCTGTTTCAGCTCGGGAACCTTCCTATTACCTAATACTCCAGGGAGAAAGCAGAGGAGACTGCAGGAGAAAGAAAGGGAGGGAAGTCGAGAATGCATATGGAGTAAGTGCATGGTTAAGAGATTAATGAAAGAAAAAGGGAATGAGAAAGAAACCATTTAATCAAAAATAATAAGTAAAATTAAAACTATTTCACACTATCATCAATTCTCCATGGTCACCAGTGTCTGCCTAACTGCCAGCTGTCACAAGTTCTTTGGTAGTTGTCTAATTAATCTGATCATTGAATTCATCAGAAATAATCATATTCATTTTTCAGTGGCCTGAAGTAGTGAGACTCTATGTCTCTGTTAATCAAATATACAGCTCTTATGAAGCCTCCATTTGGCAAGTCTTGTTTTCCCCATGGGCTCTGCAGACGCAGACTGGAAGAGAGCCGGCAGCACAGTCCACGTTTCCAGCAAGATGACGTGTGTTCCACAGCTTGCAGAGCAGCCGGAATTAGGTGATTTGATAAAGGGTTTGGGCTTGGACTTTGGAGCACCCAATTATGGCCTTGGCCCCTTATTAGTACAGAGGCAGGAGAGTAGAGTGCAAAGTGGGGTCTCAAAAGACCTCAGATTAAGGCAGATTAAAGACCTGCAGGTTAATATGCAAAAGAAACCCCTTGGTCGAGAAGAAGACCGAGCTCCCCCATCTGATGAGTAGTCTATGTTTGGGCCAGTGTGTTCAGGTTTATGACCTCTCATCCAAAGAATTAAAATAAAGGCTCCTACAGATTGCACAACTAGTGAGGTCATGTGAGTCTATGCGAAGCCACGTGTCAAGAGTGACAGTGGGTCACGTGAATGAGAGTGTACTCGAGGGCTCACATCACTATTTGTGGCTATTTGTGGTTTCCTTTCATGGGATCCAAGAGAGAGAGAAGCCCTTGTTTGCTGAGTAGCACGAGTGGCTCTCCATTTTGACTGACAGGCTAGGACTATGTAGGCTTTTGCTTACTGTGCATGTCCCTGGTCCCTTCCCAAGATGCATCTGATTTTAATTATAGCACAGCCTGTGGGCTCTAGGTTGCCAGCAGGTTTCTAGGTGCATTCATTGATCAGAGTGTGTGTGTGTGTGTGTGTGTGTGTTTACACGCACGAGCTCACACCCACAAGGTCTTACACAGCCAAGCGCATTCTCAGAAGAGGGAGTGAATAGCTTCTGAAAACTGCCCCTTCCACAATGCTGGTTAACTGCTTAGAGCTACAAGACTGTGGAGAGGTTGGAATGTTGCAGGTCTAGAGCCTAAATAAAATGTATTTGGTGCTATCATTAGCCCCATTAGCTAATATTAGCTATTCCATTTCCATTGCTGTGTCTTGTGTAATATCCTTGTAATTATCAGATAAAATCTTGAAATGCTTCAATCTAGCATATAAGTATCTTCCACCAGCGCCAAAGCTAAGAGTTCATTGGACAGCTTTGGAGGCTGCAACAGAAGATTCTTCCTCTGCTATAATCACCTCCATGTTGTTTTCACCAATATATTTGAAAAGTGTCTTGATTTATGCCTTTCTTTTTTCTGTATCTATGAGAACTTTATAAAATTTCTTCATTGGATCATGGAATTTAAGGTACCTTAAATCTGTGTCTCGAGGCCATGGTCCTTCATAGCTGGCTCTAGGATAACTCAGCCATTTTATTCCCTTGATGTGAGAACTGTTTCATTCATCGACAGCCATGTGTGTATAGCCCAAGCCAAGTACATCTTCAGGTTGCTAAGCAATTCCCTTTGCTTGCCTTCCTCATCTCCAATAAGGCCAACATTAACAGAATGTACATGAGAAAGACAATGTTCTGCAGATGTCTAAGACATGGACGAGGGAGATAGTTCCGTGGCTATGATCACTTGATGTTCTCCCAGAGAACTAGAGTCCAGTTCCCAGCACCAGCATGGTGGCTCACAACTGTCTGCAACTCCAGAAAGAACCAATGCCCTTTTCTCACCTTCAAGGGCACCATGAATGCATGCGGTGCACATACATGCAGGCAAAATATTCATACACACTAAAGATATTCTTAAATTCCAGGAAAGCTAATATTTCTACATTTTTAGTTCTCATCTTTAAGTGTGTGCATGAGCCTGTGTGTGTTTTGTGCATGTACATATGTGCATGGGGGTGTATATGCTCACACCTGGGAAGAGGTTAGAGTGGACTTCAGACGTCCTCCTCCATCACTCCCCATCTTACTCCCTTGAGACAGCATCTCTCACTAGAGTTCATCTGGCAGTCCCTCACTCCCCTTCCTGGTGCAGATGCAGACACAAAGGCAGCCTGCCTGGCTTTTCTCACATCCTGGGGGTTGGCACGTAGTTCTTCATACTTGCATAGCAAGCACCATCAACCCAGCCCTTGTCTGTTTTTGAAGACAGGGTCTCCTACAGTCAAAGATGATTTTGAACTCCTGATCTTCCTGCTCCACCTGCCGTATGATCTGATTGGTTGCAGGTCTTTGTTTGCTTGAGACAGGGTCTTACTGTATAACCAGGGCTGGCGGAAACTCACTGTGAGCTTCACCCTGGCCTCAACCTCATGGTAATCCCCCTGCACTAGCCTCCCAAATGCTAGAGCTACAGGCATAAACCACTACACCTAGTTTTTCATTCTCCTCTTTTTTTTCCCTAAGTTTAAAGGTCTGCACAGAAGCTTTAAACAAACTCTCGCTTAGCTCACACTCCCATGAGCACAGTAGAACCACAGTACGGTGCCTGCCATCCTTCCCTTTCTGGGTCTTTTTCTCTTCTGTCCCCACCCCTCCACCTGACATTCTACCTGGGAGAAAGGTGTGCTCTGCGATGCAATCCGAGTTAAATCATGACCACTACACTGTTCCTTTGGGCTGCTGTTTTCCCTGCCTGTTCCAGTGGCTGAGTGCAATTGCTACAGCTCAATTATTAAAGAGACACTAAAAATAGCCGAACTCGAGGCTGTCGACAAAGAAAAACGATTCCAACCCAGCAAGAGACACAACCTGGGCAGCAGACTCTCACTGTTATTAGATCCTTAATTCTCCTCACCTTCTTTCCTTTTGTGATTTTTCTCTTTATTTCTTTCAGCAATAATAAAGTAATAGGCAGCTTAACCACTGCCCCCCTTCTCCCTACGTACAGGAATTTGCATAAGCTGATGACTGGTTTGCCACAGCAACTACTCCTTATTATTAAAGCAGTCTTGCCTTGGGAGCTTGGTGTGTGGCTGCATGCAGAGGAATTTACACAGTACTCTTCTTGAGTTCAGCTCAGATCTGTCAGTCCCCGGCTTGTGAAATGTGTCGCTCCAGGCTGTTGAAATCAGCCTCCCTTCTGAAGCTTGCTAAGGAAAAAATAATCTCTAAATGGAAGAAATGAGGAAAAGTGACTCCAGATTTAGAGCATTCTCCTCTCGTTATCCCTCCTTCTCACAAAGATCCGCCAAGGTGGACTTTTACAATGGAAAGGGGTGTGTGTGTGTGTGTGTGTGTGTGTGTGTGTGTGTGTGTTTAAACATGTTAGCTGGTGTGTTCCTTCATCACAGCGGGGTTGGTCCTAGAAGGCGCTAAGATCCTCTGTGCTCTGCTCATTAGGGGGAGAGTAAAGGATGAGACAATGACTATAGTGGATTTTGAAAGCCGTTCCGTTTACACCATGTAGTTAAAAAGGAGAAGGAAGGAAAAGTGGAAGAAACTCTATAAAGTAACAGCAGCAGCAAAAACACTGGATACTCCTGAGATGAGAAACTGCCAAAGTCCAGAAAAAATGAAAAGAATCTGCATGTAGTAATGTTCGGAGTTCAACTTGTTTTCCTTCAAGAGTCCAGGCAGAAGGACACACACTCTTATTACTAACACTCTTATATAGGCTCACATACATATATCCACAAGCCCACATATATACTCACTCACACAGGCACACACACATATTCACACATATTCACACTCTTACATACATTTTAACACGATGCACACATGTATCCATTCACCCCCACACACACTAATTCACACACATAAACACACACACAGGCACACACACATACATACATACATACACATACTCACACATACTCACACAGGCACTTGCATATAGGGACACACTCATACTCACTGACACATATTCACCTTTACACATAAGCACACACATTGACACATACTCCCACTAGCTCAGTTACACAAACAGCCACATACAGTCACATACTCAAACACATCTACAGACTCAAACACACCCACTGACACACACGTGTACCATGTCTTAAACATCGACTCTTGTTCTACGGTCTACAATGACAAACTGAATTGGGAGCAGAAGAATTTTACACAATACTAATTACTAGCAAGAAGGAAAGATAATGAAAGAAGAGAATGTGTGTGCAAGCCGAACCACGTTATATGACAGAGAGGGAAGAATAACCATCCATTGCTATCCTGGAGCCCAGGTAATGTGCTGTTCTTATTTCTTTGTTGGAAGTGTTACCTGAACCAGACTAGCAGCCCACAGGCTGCAGCTGTTCATAGGTTGTGACACAGACCAATGTGTCACAGCTGTAGAAGGTGCTGCATGGGGAGAAGTGGCAATAAGAGAAGACATGAGCCCCGTGAACTTAAAATTGTGTTTTACCCTTTGCTTCTTATGCTGGAGACAAAACAAACACCAGAAGTCATCTTCGAATGAGAACAAGGCTGAGTGAGAAGCAAGTGTCTGAGTGAAAGCCCACATTCTCACAAGGAAAGGGGAAATTAGCATAAGGAAATGGAATGTGGGAATTAATATTCCGTGATCACTTACTCTGTGTACTTCAAGAAATGCATAGACACATGCAGGGTTATTTGCTTTTTTTATTGAAACAACTGATATTAAAATAAAAATAGAGTTAATAATTTATAAGCCAATGGAGGAAAGAGTAATAAACAATAGGGAAAATGCTGAAATTTCAAAAGCAAAGAGGTACGGAGAATGAAAATCCCAATGTATAACAACAAAAGCAAAATGAAGCGCAAGGAGCTACCACAAAGTTAGAAGCTTCTGACTAGGAAAGGAAATGATTGAAAAAACTAAACAAAGCAATGAAAAGATAGTCTATGGTATCAGACAAAATGCTTGCCAACCCTGTGTCTAATAAAATATTAATATGCATACTACATAAAGAACTCATGCAAAGTAATAGCATTAAAATTAGAGAAGTAAATAAATAAAAGAAGAAAGTAACAAAAATAAAAATTTTCAAATAAACCAATTTTAAAAGGGCAAAAATTTTGAATAAGCGCCTCCAAAGAAGACAAGAAAATGCCCAATTGGGGGTAGAACATTGGCCTAGTACATTTGAACACTGTTGTTGAATCTCCAGCTCAATCAAAATTAACTAACAGCAAAAACAACATAAGCTTGACAGATACATAAAACGTTGACCAATATCACTAATTATTTGGGAAGTATAAATCAAAATATCAATATCTGGTGATTAGTTATCTTCTGTTGCTATAATAAAACCATGACCAAGGCAACTTACAGAAGGAAGGGTTCATTGAAAGTTTACAGTTGCAGAGGGAAGGAGCCCATGACCATCATGGTGGAGAGTGTGGCAGAGTAGGCAGGCAGGCAGGCATTGAGTGGAGCAGCAGCTGAGAAATGACATTTTTAAAATGCAAGCAGGAGGCAGAGGGCACATTGGTAATTACACCCAGCTTTTGAAACCTCCAAGTATGCTGCCAGTGACGCACCTCCTCCAACAAGGTCAACTGGGAACTGGGTATTGAAGAATGTGAGTCTACAGGAGCCATGTGTCCGGTCAGAGATGCCCTTGTCCTGGTTGTCTTCAGCAGACGAGGAGAATGCCTGCATGTCCTTCAGAACCTCTGTAAACTGTTCATTTCAAACTGCTAACACTCCAAGAAATAAGTCAGGCATATGTTGACACCAATCACAGTTCTCCACTCACAGTGAATGAGAGATGTCCTTACTTAAGTCAATTCTGATTTGGGAACACAGATTTGACTTGCCCCCAAATGACATGCTCCACCATGAAAGCAATTATTATCATTTTGGAATCAATTATAGAACAGGAGGACATTATAAGCTAAGAAATTGACCTTGTATACTGAATAGGTCACCAGAGAGGTTGCTTACACCAAAGCCAGGCAGTCTCTGTTATAGGTTTCAGATGCTATTTGATAGCACTCTGCTTTAGCTACTGTAGTTCTGTTGGTCTATTAAGTTAATATACCTACCACAAAGGCTTTATCTTACATGACAGTCAGAGGTGTTAGGTCAGATAGAGGGGTTAGCAAGGAATGGCTATTAAGATAGTCCAAGATGATTGTAGATCTGCAGCATTCTAACTATCTACTGGAAGAAGCTCTAATTAGCCAGCCAGCCTTCCAGAATGTTCAGTATATATATATTAGGTATGGTCTTTTCTTTTCCAGAGGATCCTAAATTGAAATATTTATTTTTCCTAACGACAAAACTTAGTTCATAATTTTCAAAAGTTTTAATCTAATTACAGTTAAAACATAAGCTTTGAAACTGTCCAAGTCAGAAAATTTCATGTAAAACTCAGCTTTGTGAATACCAAGTTAAAAGTATAGTTTGTATAATTGAAGGGTGTATAACCAATAGTTAAGTTTTTCAATGGTTATTGTAATTTCTTACAATTTATATTGTATTGCTATTTAAAATCTTGTAAGTATGGATTGCAATTAGAGAAATCTATAAATTTGTTACTATTGCAAGAAGTTTCAATTTCAACATGAACCCACATACTTCTCCTGCTAGGTTATACATAAGCAATTGGTTTCTTCAGAGCTGCCACTTGTTTATATACAACATGATATGAGAGAGAAGGCAGAGAAAAGAAATTATTCTGCCATTTATGACTTTGCTATTTTGAATATTTGAATTATTCAACTCTTCACTTATTCATATAATTAAAATGATTGAATATTGAATAAACAAGTCTGCTTTTGTTTCAAGAAAATATTGACTTGGCATTAGCAACACAATAGACCTGTGAGGCTCTGGCTTGACTCAACCAACAAACATCATCCAATAATGTGACCTCACTGTCTCCCATCACGGTCAGCCTTTCTAGAAACTGTTGCTATTTCACCAAACTTGGGATGGTATACTGTTTAATTCCAGTAGATATTTATATTCTGTTTTGTATCGTCCTATAAGCATTTGAACGCAGATAATTTTGTATTTTTGGTTTTTCAAGACAGTGTTTCTCTGTGGAACAGTTCTGCTGTCCTGGAACTTGCTTTGTAGACCAGGCTGACCTTGAACTCATTGAGATATCTTATGCCTCTGCCTCGCAAATGCTGAGATTCTTCATTTTGTCTTTCTTCCTTCCTTCATTTGAAATTTATTTTATTGAAGTTATATTTTGAAATCAGCTCAATAGATAGTTTTCACAAGATTTGCCATAGGTCCTTCCTTGGTTTTGGTGAAACCACCCATTACCCCCTTTGTTCTGCTCCCGCTACTCCCATCCCACTTCATCTTAATATTTAGTATCCCCCCTCTTCTTTCACCTCACACGTGATTACTTCTTTCCATCTACTTTTTAAAAGTTAAGTTGGTAGATACTAGGCTTCTACATGGCTTATCACAGCCCCCTTTTCCCATTCTTGTATTTCTTTATATTCCCACATACCTCTCAGCTTAAGCCCCAATATTCTACCTCACCACTTTTGTTTTGCCTCTAATCTATTCTGCCCCCTCCTTTCATGGGACTCCAACCAAAAGGTCCCTTTCTAGCTTCCAGACTGTTCGTGTAACTAGTTAAACATACAAAACAAAAGATTTGAAGTTCGGATCCACATATGTGAGATAACACCCAAGTGTGTCTTTTTAGGGTTGTGTTTTACTTCATTCAGTAGAATGCTTTCTGATTAGTTTGTCTCCACGTTTGATTTTATTTTATTTTTTGCAGCTCAATGTGTGCAAATGCACCACATTTGTCTTATCTGCTCATCTGCTGATGCACATCTCAGTGGATTCCATTTCCCAGCGATTATGAACAGATCATAAACAAACATGGATATGTGAGTATCTCTGCAATGCTGTGAAAAGTCCTTTGGGTTTATCCCAGGAACTGTTTAGCAGGGTCATACAGTTGTTCTCCTTCGAGTTGTTCTGAGAAACCTTCCAGCTGATGTCCAAGAGGCTGCCCAAGTTTGCAGTCCACCAACAGTGTTTCCATGTTACCCTTCACCATAGCCGTGCCAGAATTTCTAGTTATTTCTATTTCTGGTGATGAGTTCTCTGCCTGGGCTGAAGTGGAATCGTAAAGTAGTTTTGATTTGCATTTTCCTGATGGTTAGGTATGTTGGACACCTTTAAACGTGTTTCCTAACCATTTGCATTTCTTCTTTTAAGATTTTCAGTTCAATAGGCCATTTTACAGGTTGCTATGTTCTTCACTTGTTCTTGGTATATTCTGAACTCTAACTCTTTGGTGGATGAGGAGCAGCATAGATTTCTCTCCCGTTCTATGGGAAGACCATTCACTGACTTCATAGTTTCTGTTTTTGTACAGAGAGTTTTGCTTCATGAGATACAATGGTATCACGTGATCCGCGACTGTTGGTCCTATGTTCCATACTGTAGGAGTCTTACTCAGAAATCCTATGTGCTGAAGTATGATTATCTACTTTATTCTCTAGCAATTTCAAGGTATCAGGTCTTATATCAAGGATTTTGATCCACATGGAGTCATGCTGTGTCTCTCTGTGCATGTTGAAGACCAGGGTCTTAGCATTGTTTGTTGGCACTGTTGTCTTTTAGTCAAGAGTATAACTGTGCCCTCTTTGGATAAAGACCAGTGAGCTGTAGTCATGTGGCCTTATATTTGTCTTTTCAATTCTATCTCATGCATCTATCATCTATGAGTCTGTTTCTTTTCCTTGCTGGGGCTGTGTTGTTTTTATTAATATAGCTCTGTAGTATCATTTGAAATTAGGTGTGATGATGCTTCCCGTGGCATTCTTTTTGTTCAGGACTGCTTTGGTTATTTTGGTCTTCTGCGCCTCCATTGAACTTTTGGGATTGTTTTTCCTATGTCTGTGAAGAATGGCATTGATATTTTTGATTGGTCATTATTACAGTATTAATTCTTTCAATCCATGAGCAATGTAGTTTTTTGACTAGTGTAGCATCTTTTTTAGTTTCTTAAAATGTTCATTGTTGAAGTATTTGTTTCATTGGTTAAATTTATTCCCAATATTCACATGGTGTGTCTGTGTGTGTGTGTGTGAGAGAGAGAGAGAG
>LOJH01014848.1:0-12455 GCA_001685095.1 Ellobius talpinus
GAACAATCAAAAGAGAGGTAGTGAATGGGAGGTTGTTACTGACTCTGAATGGCTGTTTGGATCCCTGTGGTCGTTGTGTTTGAGAGACACACATCCGCACCATATTCTGTTTACTCTGAGGTCCTCACCAGACCGGAGTGGAAGCTGGTGGCATGTTCTTGAACTTCAGAACTATGAACCAAACACAGCTCTTTAAAAATGAACAACAAAACCAAAATTCAGCCTCAACTAACAAAACAAAACCAGATGAATACAGCTTTCCAAGCACAGGAGCTGGGAAAGTAGCCTAGGTCAGCTTAGTAGCCCCTGACTAGCAGCTGGCAGTGTGATAGGTGGGCACAGCTCATCGACTCAGGGCAGGAGGAAGATGCCTAGTGGTAATGGACTGCTGGGCCATAGCCTGAAATTTGGGGAAATACTAAGACACACTGGAAGATTTTGTGAGAAGCAGATCTGTTAGTAAACAAATGTGAAGCTGTTCAACCTCTTTAGCCACTAGAGAAATCCAAATCAAAAGTCATACTCACTAAATGGCTACAGGAAGCTGGGCTCATTCCAGCACTTATGATGTTAAAGCGGAGGACGTGGAGGGTGAGGACAGAAAGGACAGTAGCAAATGTTGCCAAGGAGGTGGGAAATTTTAACCCTTCCCAGTTAGCTGGAATGGAAAATGGTGCAGCTTCTTCGGCAAACAGCCCAGCCTAGGGTAGAGCTCACCATGTGATCCAGTAGCTTTATTTCCAGCATCAAGGAGCAGCCACACAAAACCTGTACGTGGATGTGTGTAGCGTCACTATTTACAGTATCCCCAAAGTGGAAGCAAGCACCTCCATGAGTAGATAAATGGATACATAAAATACGGTCTGTCCATACCATCGACTCAGCCATACAAGGGAATGAAGTGCACTATTTGCTACACTGGGTGAACCTTTAAAAGGTCACGCTGAGAGAAGCTAGAGGTAAAAAAGACACATATTGAAATATTCCATTTTGTGAAATTCCCAGAATAGAAAACATCATATTGCTACAAAGTAGAATAACCGTGAGTGCACTGGAGGGATATCAGTGGCTGAGAGCAGTTGTTGCTCTTGCGGGGGAAGTGGGTTCAGTACCCAGCACCCACTTGTTGGCTCTCCACCTCTGCAACTCCAGTTCCAGGAGACGTGATGCCCTCTTCTCTGTGGGTGCCTCTGTGGGCACAGGACACATGTAGTATGCAGGTATACATGCAGGCAAAACACTCATACACATAAAAATAAACTTTAAAAAGCAATAAAGTGTCTTACGGTTGCCAGGCTGGGAGGGGCAGATGCTGCAGCGCAGGAGTCTTCCCTGTGGGCGCAGAGGTGTTTTTGTTACATTGTGTCGAAGGCTGTCTAGCTTGGCTGTAGGCTGGGATCGCTGAGCCTTGGCCTTTAAGAGGGTGAACTGTGGTCTTTCCACACTTCAACAAGATTGTCATTTTTAAAAAGCTGATAATAGAAATATAGAAGCTTGCATCAGAAATTGTGTAAAGGGAACTACTGTGTGTGCTGTACATGTGTGTGTATGTACTCCCATGCATGTAATGGGGACCCCAGAGCCAGACGCTGTGTCTTCCGCTGTTTGCCTCAGCTTTGGATCCAGACATCTCATCCCTCCTTGTTGTAGGCTGTTATTGAACGGGAAGCTCTCCATTTTGGCTAAGCCTTCTGGATCCACCTGTACCTGAAACGCTGAGGTTACAGACACATGCACACACTTGTCCTTTTACACGAATGCTGGAAAATCAGACCCAGGTCCTCACGTTGGCACAGCACACACTATCCCCCCACCTTCTCACCCTGCAACAGAAGATACTATTCTAATGAGTGTGGCAGTGGCCTGCCCATAATCACAGTACCTGGAAAGTGGAGGCAGGAGGAGCAGGAATTCAGTTTATCCAGGAGCCAGCAGTGAGTTTGAGGCTGGCATGGACAACAGGAGATGATGTTAATTAAAAACAGCAGCAACAACACAAATAAAATATATTAACTGTCTCCTGGTGAAAGTGTATCCCCACAGCTGGGGCCGCTGGTAGTGCTGATGTTTTTCTGATGTGTGTCCGGGCACAGTGAAGATCAAGGTGTGGAGGAAGGGAGGGTGTGCCTGCAGGATCATGGGCTCAACCTTCTGGGTGTTTTGATCTAGAGACATGTGTGCACTCCCCAAGGATGGGGACTGTTTCTCTCATTTGTCAAAGAGTGCCTCCAGCCCTGGTCAGCATTCCATAAATGTCTGTGGAAATAAAATCAGGTAATTTTTCTGTCAACATATCCACCGTTGGGAGAGGTGAAAAACCAGGCAAATGAATGAAATACATTTAGCTTGTTTTCACGCTCGTTTTATTGAAGCTCTCGGTGAAAATAAACCCAGGTGGACGGTAACCGATTGAGTGATAACTTCTAAGTAGCAGCCTGTTAAAGGAGGTAAGTGGCTCCTACGGGGGCGAATTACCCGGTTATCCTGAGCCGCTGCTGCCCTGCTGCCCGCGTTTTAACTCTGGGAAACATTTACTGCTCTCAGTCTACACAGGACGTGCTTTAGAAGATTTGGTGTTCCCCGTTTCAGACGAGTTTCAAGAGAAAGAATTGTTTTGCCTTTTTGTTTATTGCTTTTTTTTCCCCTTCAGGCTCTCCTTATTCCAAAATTAAGCTAAAGGTGCCGCTTGGCTCATCTGACTTAGAAAACTCATATGAGCACCACAGTGTATTTCTGCCAACAGTAAAGTTAAAATGTGAATCTCCCAGTGTAAGACTTAGACTTGGATCTTAGGTCACGAAGCTCTCACTTTGGTCTGCCACCTCATTCATTCAAGCTTTCTTCTATGAGGCCAGTTTGGGGGATTACTATGGCATCATGGAGGGTGTGGCCTCTTGGTGGGTGTGGCTGGAGTCCTACCCATCTTCGCTGACTGGATGACCTTGCAGAAACTAGGTGATCTTGGAGAGCATCAGAAGCTCTCTGCTTAGTTAGTGTCCCCACCTGATAAAATCCAGGAATAATGGGCAGTCAGAGAGAAGGAAGGAGCTCCAACTGAGTGAGTGTGAGTCTCCAGGAATGGGTCGAGTGTTCGGTTAAGGTCGCCTGTGTGTCCTGTGCTCACACCTGCAGTCCCATTCCATCTACTGCATGACCTGCCCTTGAGTTGGTGTGGTGTGAAGGTCATCAGTGTGAGCAAGTGATCTGGAAGGGGCTACTCTTGCTCAGGGGTCAGGACTCGCCCTGTCCTCAGCAGCCACTGCTGCATAATTGCTGGATTCTTGCCCCTTTCCCTCCCCTGTGCCTGGTGCCCGCTTGAGCAGCCCGGCTGGTGGATGCTTCCGCAGGGCTACTTTCTCCAGGCCATAGCATCCATCTCAACACTGCTTCCCTATCTTGTTAGACATCCTTACTGTGGGCTGTGGTGATGGCTCAGATGACCAGGTTCTTGCCATGCATTGACCTGAGGACTCCAGGTCAATCTCTAAGTAAGTCAGAGGTAGTGGCACGTGTGTATAACCCTGGGCTAGTGAGGTAGAGACCTATTGAGTTAGATCCAGGTCAGCAAGAGACTGTCTCAAAGAAAAAACACAAGGTGGAAACCTGGGGAACAACTCCTGCATGTGTTTCTGTGTAGCACCCTTCCAAGTACCCACTGCTTGTGTTAATGTATTAATAAATTTAGGGCCATCAAAAGCGACACTTTCTGCAACAGTGTGTGTGTGGGTATGCATTCATGCATGCATGCATATATGTATGGTGTATGAGTATGTGTGTGCCCGTGTCTGGGGAGGTAGTGTGTGTGTGTGTGTGTGTCAGATTTTCCGTGCTAGTAAATCTTTGTTCTCTTGCACTCTTTCTGACTTGGGAACACATTAGCTGTTTCATGTATTGGCTTGTGCCCACCTCATAACCAGGGGTGAGAGAACACAGTCCCTAGATGTGGTTTTCTCTTAACTAGGTGATTATTGGTATTGGGTGCTATTGGGGCTCTTGGGGCATTGGTGGGTTTTCTTCCTGCTGTTTGCTTTTCATTGCTCCGTGGGCTGTGCCACATTGCCTGTTGCCACGCTTCCTACAAAGGCCTGTTCTGCGTGCTGCGGGGTCTGCAGGGACTTCCAAGGCACGGCTGTCGATGTCTCTCTGACCCATAAAAGCTCCAGGTTTTATTTGAAATCTGAGACCATCTATTTCGGAGCGTCTCACCTGTGTTTATTGCATTTGTATGTCGTTTCAGAACTTAGCCTTCCCGTCCTGTATAACCGGATCGTTCTGTGACCGACTCCACGGCAGTTTTAATGCTGCAGGCACCCACCAGTGTGTCCCACTGCCTTTACCCTGGTTTTCAAACAAGTTAGACCCATTGCATTTTTAAAGAAGCCTGCTTGAGATATAATTCACATCCTGTAACATTTGGGCATTTATAGTGTGCTTGCAATCAGTTCATTGACATTTAGCGTATCCTCACTACAGTCCACCTTAAAACATTTCACCCCCCCGAGGGATCCCTGAACCCCCAAGCCATCACTCTTGGTGTGCCCTCTGGTTCCACCCCAGCCTCGGCAGCCACCATCTGTTACTACAGCTTTGCCTGTCTTGGTCCTTGGATACAACTGGAGTTACATACCTTCAGCTCCTTCTGTCAGTCACCGTTTACTTCCTGGAGTGTGTGTGCATTATGTGTGTGCATATTTGCTGTGTGCATATGTGTACTTGTATGTACATTCCGTGTGTGCGTGCATGCGTGCATGTAATGCTGCTGGAGATCAGAACCAAGACATTGTGCCTGTAAGCCAGTGCTTTGCCACTGTGCTGCACACTCAGCCTGCAGTGGAAATTCTTCATAGGTTTGTCTGTGTGGTAGCATGTCTGCTTCTCTTTACATAATAAATACACACACAGTCTTTAACATTCTGCAATTAAGTTTGTGGGTTATAGGACCTATCTGGATATATCATTTTAAAAACCAGAAATGCTTAAACTTCAAAAGAAATAAGGTACTTTATTAAAATAAAATGATATGCATGTGCTCATTTCTGGCCACATGTGGGGTGGAATTTGGTAGTTAAGCAAAGTCGTAGGTTGCTTGGCAGCTCGGACTTCACCATTTTACACGGTGAGAATTTGACCCGTGCCTTGTGTGGACTCTGCCTGGCTCACCCTAGCTTACATGGTGATAGCATCTTTGGAACACTTGGTATGTAATAAAACTGTACAAAAGATGCTTTCTGTTCACATACAAAAATGAAATCCAGCCTTTGACCCCAGCACTTGAGAGGCAGAGAACAGCCAAGACTGCACAGAGAACCCTGTCTCGAAAAACCAAGAAAACAACAGCATGAAGGCTCCCAAATAGGACAGTGTGGGGAGATGCTCCGTCTTCTCTAACTGTTCATTGGAATTAAAGTTTTATTTCTTTGGACGAGGCAAGGCAGCGTGATTCCTTGGTCCCTCTGAGCGCAGATCCTAGTCACCCTAACAGCCAGACAGCAAAGGGAGGGGAGCTCTGCAGTGGTCCCCAGGGCAGGGCTGCCCCCACGGAGGACCTCAGTGCTAGGTGAGGTCCACCCTGTGGCTTCTGTGGCTCAGACACTGGTTTCTTAAGCTCCCAGGTCTGGCGGGCTCGTGGGGCTGCTCAAACATGAGGGGAACTGGTGCCGTCTTCAGATGGCTGCTGTGGAGCCGCTGCCGGGTGCTCAGGGCCTGCCTTCAGGTCCATGTTACCCCTCCCTCGTGCAAGCCCTCAGTAGCCTTCCCCAGAACAGGACCCCTCCTGCAGGAGCCAGTGGGCATTTGGTTCAGGAGAGTAATGGGTGCTGTGCCTGCTGTGGCCCCTCCACTTTTTGTTTGCCTCCAGATAGTTCAGAAAAATTCTTAAATTCCTCACCCGAGTTCAAGCCAACACTTAACAGTTTTATTATCGTTTAAATATCTTCAGAGACTGCAGCTCTCAGTGTGATAAACACTGACGTCCAGCCACAGCAGCGTGCCTTTCCAGAGCAGCTCTGTTAGTGGACGGAGCCTGTCCTCCGCCGGCGGTTCCCGGAAGCTCTCTGTAGCAGTTATGATTTCACACTGGCGTTTTATCTCCGTGAAGTCACATTTCCATTCTGCTTCTCCAGAGATTATATTATTGTGATCCGATTTCATACTTGAAAAGTCTTTTATTGGTCACCCTGGATTGTTGCTCCCTAGCAAAAACACACGTCAGCTCCATCAGAATGGAAGGAATTGATTTTTTTAAAGCAGCTCCCATCACTCTTCTGAAATGTTTACAAGGAAAACGTCAGAAATCGCCTTGCTCCCCCACCAGTAATTATTTTTGCTAGCTTGTCAGCTGTAAAGTAGCCAGGACCTCCTTCAGTTTCAGTGAAATGCTGGAAGCCACCTGATTTGTGGGAAGACTTGTTGGTAGCCTTTAGAGCTGGTCACTTTGTCAATCCCTGAAGGATTCTTGAGGCTTCACTGTGACTTGTCAAAGTTAACTGGTTCCATCTGAAATATTTAAAACTAGCTAAGAAGTTGAACTCTTTCACTTTAAAACACGGTGATCAATACAATATGCTTCTGAAAATGGCTTTGTTTTACCTGTGCTTTAAGTTCGTATAAAAAGCAGTGGTCTATCTAATGTTTATAGAAAGTATCCACTCTGTGTCCTAGTTAGCAAAGCCAGTCCTCACAGCGTGCCAGCCAGCCACACCAAGCTCTCTGTCAGAGTCCACATTTACCTCTCGGGCAAGCCTGTTGGTGTTCCTGCTCCCATGATGAGGCCCCACTCCCTCTCCTGGAACTTTAGGTGGGTAAATGTAGCATGGAGTCCATCCCCAGAGGCAATGAGGCACCTTGTTCTGTGTAGTCATCTTCTGCCCTGCGTGCACTTCTCTTGGAAGTCAAGCATTCTTGAACAGCCCAGTCATGGAAGGTTCCAGATGGTTAAACCAAAGCTGTCAGCATTCTCTCTGCCACACCCCATGACACATCTCCATGGAGGAAGATGCCGTCTAGATCAGTACGTCTTGCTCCAAAAGCCAGTCTCCTCTCATGGGAATATGTCTGAGATGCAGGCCGGGGAAATGGTTCAGTCAGTGAAGATTTTGCCTCCCAGGGCCGAGGATCTCTGTTCAGTCCCCAGAACCTGTGTGAAAAGGCTGGCGTGGGGCATGCTTGTAACCGGCAGTGAGGTAGATATAGGCACATCCTTGGGGCTCAGTCTGCTTAGCCAGTTCCAGGTCAGTGAGAAACCCTGTCTCAGAAACAAAAGAAAGTGAACAGGGCCTGATGAACAACAGCCATGGTTGTCCTTTGGCATCTACATTCATGTGTACATGTACCTGCATACAGGCATGCACTTGTACACAAACATGTACACACACACACACACACACACATATCTACATATTTATACTCGGGGGCCACCTGGTTTTTGTTTTTTTCTTGTTTATTGGTTTAATCAGATTCTGAATTTGAATTGAGATGGACAGAGGAAAAGTTGTGGTGTAGGCACACACTGTGTGTGTGTGTGTGTGTGTGTGTGTGTGTGTGTAGCAGTTGCCTGTGCCCGAGGGCCATTTTTTAGGCAGCTTTGATATCTCTGCACAGGAGACTGTTATACACCAGGACTTGGTGGGGTCTTCAGGATCCCAGAGTGTGGGTTAAGAACCTGCACTGAGCCAGGATCACACACACACACACACACACACACTCAGGAAGGCAAGAGGGTGGTACTGGACACTGGGTTCTGCCCTGGCCACGTCTACCCCTGTCCTTCAGCAGGATTTCTAAACTGTTCCAGACAGCTTTATCATACTGAGTAGGGTTCACCCTCCCCAGCCTCGTCGGCCTCCTTCCAGCCAGACACTCTTGAGGCTCCTTTCCTTCCGCGTTTGAGAGGAACATGGGTTGGCACAGCGGTGGCCGCCATTCATCTCTAATGAGATTATGATTACATTTAATGGCCAGACAACATAAACCCAAGTTTGCCATTTTTTTAGGTTTTGACATAAGCAAAGCTTATGTGTATTCTATGCTTATCTGTTTGTGCCTGCGCTCTCTGTAAACACATCCCGTAGCACATCATAGTTGATTAATTGCACACTGAACACTCTTCTGCATATATGCACTCCTGCATGCCTGGGCTCTCTAAGTGGATTTATTTGTTCCACACCTGGGGCAGGTAGCAGATGACATCAGTTCAGCACTTTCTGGGTCATTGTTGGAATAATATCACTTAACTGGAATTTATTCACAGTGCTGCTGTATCAATATACCCCTTATTATTTTAGGGTTAGGTTTCCATGTATAACAAGAATGTTGTTATTGTCGTCCGTGGGATTTCATTATTGCGTTTCTAGAATGGACCTTTTCTTCTTCGGAATCTCCATTTTCTCCTTCATTAACTAAGAAGCAAATTATACCTGCATTTAGCCCGTGTCTGCCAAATGTTATCTTTAGAAGCCTCCCCACCTTTTCTCCCTCCTTTGGGGTTTCTGTTTTCTTTCCTCAACTCTGTTTTGCCCTCTCGTTCACTGCAATTAAAATGAGTACCATACATGAAGTTGGAAGGAAACGTGGTGGGGAGGAAAAGGAGGAGAGGGAGTGGGGGTGGGCTTGACCAAAATACTTTATATACATGCATGGAATTCTCAAACAATAAAAAGAGGTATATCCTTAGGAAACCAAATGAGGAGAACACCATCAGCACAGTGTGAAAGTTTGTCTGCTCATAGAAAGGAAAGGTCTCTAAAGCATGGCTGAAGATGCTAATGGGCTGTACCTAACAGTAAGACCCGAGTATCAACTCACGCTGCAAACATTCAAGCGGCTAGGGCAGGAGAAAGTTTGTGGAACACTGTCATCAAAGAGTTAATATCTTCATTGCACTAAATAATTTCACAGTTGGGGAGGAAATGAGCTGTCGGCTTCTGAAAGACATCAGGTGACCAGCACAAATGTGGGAAAGATCCAAATGTCATTATTAATAGGAGTGGAAATGATATAATTTTGTATGCTAAACTAGTGGAGATTAAAAAGCTGTTTGGGGGTTAGAGGGATGGCTCAGGTAAAGTACTTGCTTTGTAAGCATAAGGACGTAAGTTCAGATCTCAGACTTCCACGTAAGGAGCTGGTCATGGTAGCACGCATCTGCAGGTGGACACAGGACTTGCTGGCCTTCCAGCCTGGCCGGTGAGATAGCAAGCTCTGGCTTCAGTGGGAGACCCTGTCTGAAGAAAGAAAGAACAGGGTGGAGAGCAGTAGAAAAAAGCACTCCAAGGTCAGCCTCTGGCCTCCCCTTGTACCCTCACCGGCAAGTGCACACTCCTCTGCACACAAATTATTAGAGCAGAAGTACAAGGCTAAGGATGCCCTTGTACTTGTAGGTGCAGATTCAATAGAGTCTCCTTGGCATACCTTGTATATCAAATACCTTGACATGTGTACAGCTGAACCCAGCAACTCAGTTCTTAGGAATTTAACCTGAGGAAGATGGAGTAAGCACCGTGACATGTATATGTGGATCTTTGATGCTCCATGATTTATGATACAGAAAAATGCCATCTGTGTACAATACTTATACATCTGTCTGATCTATTACATAGCTCTTACAGATCATAAAACACATCCAAAAATAATACACACAGCATTGTCCAATTTCTGTAATTAAAAAGGTCTATATGTGCATTTAAATAAATGAAAGTTTGCCAGGACTCTCTCTCAGGAGGATGGGTGATGGAAGGACAGAAGACCTCTTCTTTTTCGTGATCTTTTTACCATTTTATACTGTGGTGGTAGAGGTGTTCCAAACACCGCTGTATATAAAATGGGAGGTTTTTAAATTAGTGTAAGCTGAATGACTGGAACAACCTGCAAAGCAAGTTAGACCTTTGTGTTTCTGAAAAGGCGGCAAACCTTGCAGGAGCTGTCCTTGGAATGGCCCTTGGAGATCCCCCTGCTGGAAGGCTGAATGGATGACGCTCAGTCTGGCATTGTTGGGCCAATCAAGCTGAGACGCGGTTTATTGACAGGAGTGTTGGCGAAGAACCACACAGAGTTGAGCTGTTTGCTCTCAGATTTAGCAGTTGTTTAGACAGGGGACTCTTTATTTGAGCTCAGACCTGAGGAAGTGAGCCTCAAGGCTGAAGGGTACAAAGAAGACATAAGCAAAAAATAGGTTCTTTCTCAGCATGGATTCCTCAGGACTGCATTGACTTCTGTGAGCATTTGTTTTACCCTTTATACTGTGTCTCCCCGCACCCCGCCTAGAGGCTTCTTCTTGGGCCTAACATCATGCTTTCGTTAGCTACATTTTCTGCTTAACCAAAACCAAAGCGGGTAATAGTAACTAGCAGCAACATCACCACAGCCTGGACAGACCTTCCCCAGAAATAAGTAGAAGCAGCAGCCTTCATGAGAACCGACCACCATGATTGGGACCACTGGTCCAGACCCTGGGGCGGTGTCTTGATGAAGGCCTGAAGATCTCAGAAGAGGACAGAGGAACCCAGCATTTATTAAGTGTCTGATGTATCTCAACCCTGAGAAGCCGGTGTTTATGGAGTCCCTACCGTGTGGAAGCACTCCCGTTTCACAGGTGAGCAAACAGGCTTTGCAGCCCCTTGACCAGAAGATGCAGAACATGAGTCCAAGTCTGCCCAACCATCCTTTCCCCTTCTCCGTAAGAGAGAAATGTAGAGGCCTGGGCTACCGAAAACAGTGCAGAATGTACCTTAGTGGCCATCACTGTGACTTCAAAGGGAAGTAGATTCGCCATACTTATTCCTTACCCTTTAGAAACGCCCCCTACCGACCGGTAACAACTCAGCTGCCACTCTACCGAAACGGCCTTGTCATGCCATGGACACCTTGTCCTCCTCTCCCCGACTGTCCGGGTCTCATTCTACCAGGAACAAGTGGTTAACAGTGTTGGTCTTTGCAACACTTATTTACAATGTTCTGGAAGGTTGTTCCAGTTTTGTCTCAAAGACACTGAGAGAAGCTGAAATGTTCCCAGGGATGTCTGAGAGCATCGTGGAGTTGTGTCACGGCTCTGGCTTTTCTGATTCTGAATGAAAGGAAGTATCTGTCCTTGTTCTTTGCCTCTCTGGTCTGGCTCATATCAGCCCCCTGGAATGGAGCAGAGAGGCAGCATTGGTGTGAGGAGGGAACATGGATTTCTCGAAGCCCAGAGTATACATTTACGACTGTGAACACAGAGTTTGCTGCTGTTTTTTTTTTTAAATGTCACTATCGAAATGGACAAAAGTTGTTATTAAGCTCATTTCCTGTGTGGTTTTTTTTTTTTTTTGCATGTGATTGTAGAAAATAGAAACTGAAAGAGTCAAGTCTATGTAAGCTGGGAAAGAAATCCACAGTGGTGGGTTTGCACACCGGCCTTAATTGGCCCAATTGACCTTCTCGGCTGTATTTACAATTGCCTTGAAATTGTAAACAGATGTTGGAGCCCAGCTTAATGGTCTCCCACATCTGGTTTGCCAGCACACTGCCCACCAAAGCAGCTGTAATTAGGGAGCACCTAGCGATTACATCTTTTCTTATGGGTCCAGTCGATTGGGTTTCTCTCTGAGGAATTAAAGTCCACCCTCATTCTCGCCTTTATTTGAATACATCTTGCATTATGTTTTCTTAGACAGAACAGCCTGCCAGGCAGTACAGAAAGGAAAAGAAAAACACCCATGCTAGGTATTCTTCATAGTGTGTTTCTAGCATAGTGTCTGGAATCCACAGCTATGGTGAAAATTGTCTGGTGCACAGGGCAAAGCCTTGGATACAGCCTTTGCTTTCTTGCTGCACCATGGTGTTTTCTGTAAACAGCGAGGTAATGGAATCTTTAAAAGGTGGAAGGACGATTTATTTTTTAGTTTATAGGGTTCATTTCTTAGAGGCGTCTCTTTAGATTTATCTTTAGTCATGCGTCTCTGTGTGGGGACATGTTCCGGAGGAGGCCAGCGGCATCAGATTCCCTGGAATTGGAGTTGCAGGCAGTTGTGAGCTTCCTGATACGGTCGCTGTAAACCAAACTTGGACCCTTCTGTAGGGGCAGCACATGCTCTGAACCGCTGAGCCATCCAGCCTTCTTAGAGGAGCATTCCATTTACAGGAAGTAGGGAACCTGCATGGGCTCCTTCCGTTCCCCTGCACTCCCACCACCCCATCCCTGTTCCTCTGACAAGTAACTTTCCCTGTTGTGGGGCTTTTGTGGTTGATGAGCCTCCGTTGATACACTGTTAATAAGTCCATCATCATTTACGTTAGTGTGTTAGTGTCTGTTAGTGTTAGTGTCCGTTCCTTGCATTCTGCACTCTGTAGATTTTACCAAACATATACTGGCATGTATCCACACATAGATTTTCTTCCAGAGTAGTTTCACTGTCTTAACAATTCTGTGTGTTAAGTATCAAAGGAACATGTTGTATGAGGCCACTTGTTTGTTTCCGGCT
>LOJH01014848.1:12525-23828 GCA_001685095.1 Ellobius talpinus
TGGCTAACTCATATCTTAAATTAATCCATCTCCATTAATCTGTGTATTGCCATGCAGCTGTGGCTTACTGCATCTGTCTCCGGTGGGGCTACATGGCTTCTCCCTACTCCACCTCTTTCTCCCAGCATTCAGTTTAGTTTTCCCCGCCTACCTCTACTCTGCCCTATCAGGCCAAGCCAGTTTCTTTATTAACCAATGGTATTCACAGCATACAGAGGGGAATCCTACGTCAGGAGCATTACTAGACAGCATCTATTATTGACTGACAATGTTGTTTTGTTTTTTATTATTATTTCCCCACCCCCTACCTCTCTCCAATCCATTCCTCCTCTGTTTCTATTCAGAAGAGGACAGGCCTTCCATGGGTATAAACAAAGCATGGCATGTCAGGTTGAGGGAGGACTGAGTATCTCCTGTTGTATTAAGTAAGGCTGGGCAAGGCAACCCCGTATGAGGTAGAGGTTTCTGGAAGCCAGCCAAGACATTATGGTCAGGCCCTACTTCCTCCAGTAGGGGTCCCACAAGAGGATGAAGTGATACAAGTCACACAGAGCCCAGGTCTGTCCTGTGCAGGCTCCCTAGCTATTGGTTCCGAGTCTGTGAGCTCCTAAGAAGCCAGGTCAGTTGTTTCTGTGGGTTCCCTTTTGATGACCGTGACACACACACACACACACACACACACACACACACCCCACACCCCACACCCCTGGCTCATACAATCCTTCCTCCCTCTCTTCCCCATCTCGGCCCCGTGCTTGGCTGTGGATCTCTACATCTGCGTCCATCAGTCACTGGATGAAGGCTCCATGATGACACCTGGGGTAGTCACCACTCTGATTACAGGAGATGGACAGTTCAGGCACCCTATCCACTATTGCTAGGAGTCTTAGCTGGGTTCGTCCTTGCAGATTCGTGGGAGTTTCCCTTGCACCGAGTTTCTACCTGTCCCCCAGATGACCCCCCCATCAAGACATCTCTTGCATTATTCTCCCCCTTTATCTACCTCCTCCAGTTCCTCATGTTCCCATCCCCGCCCAGCCCCCAGTCTACCCAGGAGATCTCTATAGGCTATGTTTACTTAAAAAATGTCAAGGCCTGGCATGGTGATGGACGCTTTTAATCCCAGCACTCAGGAGGCAGAGGCAGGCAGATCTCTTTGACTCTGAGGCCTGCCTGGTCTACAGAGTGAGTTCCAGACCTGTGAGGGCTAGGTAGTGAGGCCCTGTCATCTTAAAATGTAAGTTAATGTTATTTAAAATTGGGAGATATTTGCATCCTGTAGAATTTATTCACCCCAGTTCCTTTTTGTATGTTTCTATCCCTCTACAAAAAAAAATCAAATTCCTAATATTTTTTCTCATGGGGATTACAAATTTAGCCCAAAAGCAATTTTAGTTTAAGGGGGCAGGAAGTGAGGCTGGAGTCACCCCAGAGATACTTCTCCAGCAAACACTTCCCCAAACAGCGCCCCCAGCTGGGGACTGAATGTTTACACACAACGCCTGTTCAGGACCCAGCAGAGATATTTATTATTTGAGCCTCCTAATTTCTGTATAAGCAGTGTAAGTACTTGAATGGGAAGCGCATAGAATTTCTTCAAATGAATCTTTGAATTTTTAGATACTTCTGTAGTTTTTCTCTGAGGGTGTTCTCAAATTCCCAACCCTGTTTATGGAGCAGTGTTCCCCAATTATGAATTATATTAATTGTTTTAAAATGGCTACTCACCTTTTCTATTAAGAAGTTGTTTTAGCATTGGGGCTAAAAGTTTTGCCTTTAAGTATAAACATTAGTTAATATAGAGATCTATGAGTTTACAAAAGTTAGCAATGAAATTCTGGGATAAAAACTTGGTGACCTGCTATGAATTTCTCAGGTAAAACCACACTTGCTTATTCTGATGATGACCTTAGTTACGATGAATCCTCACTGTTTCGTGTGAGTCACGGTCTTCTTAAAAATCAAAGTTTGTGTCTGTGTGCCTCCCGCCCTTTGGCAAGCGCTTCCAGAATTGTGGTCACAAGTCACAAGTGTACTTGATGATCTAGCAGCCTGACACCCAGAGAAATAAGTGTTTACTTTATAGCTTGTCCTCCGAAATAACAGGCTGTGCTGTGCCGTTCTCTCGGGTTCGACTTGTTAATGTTGCGGGGCGGAAAACATGCGTGTTACTGCGGACTGCTCGCGGTTTGGACTGTCCATCTGTCTGAAGACATAAACACATGCATACGGTTTAGCCCATGAACTGGCACCATTTGAGTGGGATTTCGTCGATGTCCAGTTCAGTCTCTGCTGTGACTGTTCTTTCCTGGGATGTACTTCAAGAGCTGGCTTTGGTGTTTGATGGCTGTGTACATCCAGCCCTCTGTTAGGGCTCCAGCCACCGTCTAGTTTCCTGGGCTGCTACCTGTATGTTCCATCTTCTTCTGGGGTTCACAACCCATAATGAAACCAAATTTTTTGTGTGTGTACATAAAAAGAAAAATGATTTTCTCCAAATAATGAATTTGGAGCGATGTGTCCTTTGGCCTGCTGTCAGGGAAGCAGAAAGACCCCTGACGTGGCTCTGAAACCCGTCGTCCACTGTGGTTGATCCAGCTAGCTCTAGAGCACTCTAAGAAGCAGGCATGATGGTGGGCTGTCTGTGGCCTCTTGCGTCTGGAGTCTCAGGCAGAGAGCACTGACATCCGGCTGAGCCCAATTTGATGTCATCATGAAACTTGTGTTTAGTTTTGCTGACCTGGGAGCATGGGCCCTGAAGCCGCAGGAGTGGAGTGCCTTTGCTGCCCAGAGCTGAGAGGGGACATCCGCTATCTTGTGTTTCTTGGGCTGTCCTGTACAGTCACCACAATTCCCTCACTGCTCTGGAGGCCACAGTCAAAGATCCGGGTGTGGTAGGGCTGAGCTTGCCATGGCTCTCAGTGGGGATCTAGGCTCTTTGTTCTTGCTTTACTTTTTCAAAGTCAGACCTCTCTCCAGGGTTGCCAAAACTGAAACAAAAGGGCTGAACAGTGCTTCTTAAATGTTCTCTAACTTTAAAATTAGCCCGGATTCCTGTTATTTGGGAAAGGGGAAGAAAGAACTGGAGACAGCAGCCACTTAGGAAGCTGTAGGTCTTAGCTCAGAGCCCCCCCACCTCCCTCGTGTTGCCATCCTGGGTGCCTAAGAGCTGCTCTGGCTGCTCCAAGCCCACCAAGCTGAGAGGGGGCTGCCATTGCTGCTCCAAGCCCACCAAGCCGAGGGGGGCTGCCATTGTTTGAGTTGACATTCATGACTGTAGTCCTCCTGCCCGTGTCTCCAAAATCACACCCTAATAACAGTAAAAGTTAGCACTCAGCTCTTTGTCTTGGACCTCTGTGTATCATTTTTTTCTTATATTGTCCAACCTTCCTGGCAAGGGTATACTCTTCATATTCTTGCCGATAATTTTGTGAGCCTGACGTTAAAGAGTTGTGCCAGTAGCACCCACTAGCTAGACATCTGCTCCTTCCTGCTTGGTTCTTTGGGGACAGGGATTTCTAACTTAACCAGACTGTTACTTTATTTTATTAGTTGTTCTTGGCATGCACATGGTCAAGATGTAATTTTTTTTTGTACTGCATTTTTAAATGTGGAAGCTTAGGAGACACTGTGTACTCGGGATTTTGAGCTGCCCCTTTAGGAGCCCGATTACGAAGACTAGCACAGAGCCGGCTCCAGTGCTCAGAGGCCCCACCTTATAAATAGCCTTCTATAACAGGCAGGTCAGGTGGCCGCACCAGGATGCGACTGTGCCCCTCATTGCCATTCACCACACGTTTTTGGTCCAGTTCCAGCTGCATGAGATCCTGCCTTGTCCCCCGCTGCCAGGATTTCCCCGTACCTGCGGGCAAGGCAAGAGGGCAGTGCTGCCTTGGAGTAGCCTCTTCCCAGCCACTGCCCTACGGTGGGGAGTGGCTGCTGCTTTGACGGGTGGGGGGCGAGCCACATGCAGGGAGCAGGCTGCCTTCCAGAACAACCCAGGGCATCCACTCAGGGATGCTTTGGAAACTCCGTACCAGGCAAACTGCGGGTGAGCATTCAGACACATGCATGACCATGGGCAGATTCATATGTCAGGGTAAGACAACAGTGTGCTAGGTGTGCACAGGAGTGGTGAAAGCAGTTGCTGCAAGTCAGGTGACTCCTAGGGGAATTTTGAAAATAAGAAGCAGCTCCCTGAGGCTGTGGCACGCGGGAGGCACAAGGAGGAGGACGCACCCCCCCCGCGTGCCTAAGGGAATGTTTTTGTGTCTAAAATTGTACTGGTGCTGATCGTTACAGAACATGACATCTTCAAATGTCTAATTAGACCCCTCCCTGGCGTGCCTGCCCAGGACGACTGATCCAGGGAGTGTAAGAGCTGCGACACCTGATCCCAGCCCTGGACTGGGACAGATGCCCGGTTCATTAACTCAGGGAATAGGGAGGGCTGGGTGTGGTCTGCCAGCGGCGGGGAGGGGAGAGAGCACATCCCCAGGACTCTGCACCAGGCTGGGCATGGGCCAGCAATCAGGATGGCTTCTGAACTATGTCTGGATTTACGGGCTAGGGAGGGGCAGAGTGATAAAATTACCGCTTCGGCTGTAATCTGGAGAAGTTGTGACTTCATACCCAGCATCAACACCTGCTCTGCATTTAATCTTACTGCTCATAAAGTACTCTTTAGCTGTTATTTAGATTTAATCAGATTTCTAACCCGAAAGGCAATTGCCTGATTTCCGTGGGACTCGAGTAAGGGTGTTCAGTCATAGAAAGCTTTGTGGGCCCATAAAACCCTTGACATAATGTGAATTCAAATCTTTGTCAAGCCACTTGGGGAGGGCAGACAGAGTCACCTTCCTGATAACTGAAATCAGACATTCCAGGTTCTCCTTTGGCTTTAATTCTTGGAGGCAGTTACCTGGCTCTGCTAGGAATGGTTGCTGTGAGGCGGAGAACCGTCTGTACACCTCAGAGGACCGCCATCTTGAAAAGACTGGTGACATTCAGCCTGGTGCCTGAGTCAGTGACCGTTGTTCTTTCCTTAGACGTTGTTCTCATTTCTCAACTCAAACACCGCTGTTTGTATTCCGAGTGAAGCTTTAGAAGCGTTTGTGGGAAGGCCTCTCCCCATGCACCCTCAGTTGGCTGGACCTCCTACCCTCCAAGAGCCTTGCACGTCCATACGTGGTTGCTCTGGAGCTTGGCCTGGTCACTCCTGACATTTGCCCCACCCCCACCCCCAGGGTTGATCCCTCCCACATCTGTTCTCTTGGAAGCCTGGTCACACTCCCACTTAGCGTCTTTCAACAAGGTCGCTCATGTGGTTGGTGTCTTTCTCCGTCTCTTGGCTGGGACACCCTCAGCTTCCACTGCTTTCTCTCATACGTGGTCACAATACCCTTACAATTAGAGATGAAAATTCACCGGTACTTTAGAATCCGGTGACCTTGGCACGTGGGCCTGGACCATGGTGACACCGTCCCCGAGTGCTCCCGTAGTCTCTTCAGCCCGGGAGAGCAGTGAAAGACAACCTGTGGTGGTTGGAAGTCATTTCCAGGCAGCGGTTGTAGTTTTGGTGTGGGGCTCTCCAGATGTTGTCCTTTGTGTTGTTGTTGTTGTGCTGACCTCTCCGGGGTTAGCAGCTGCCTTGCCCTCCTCTGCCCCACCTTACTCCCCCTTTCCTGGTGTGGTGGCTCGTACAGAAATGTCCCCATGGGCTCAGGCGTTGGAATACTTGGTCTCGTCTGGTGACACTGTTTGGGGTGGCTCAGGGATGTGGCCTTGCTGAAAGAAGAAGACCGTCACTGGAGGTGGGCTTTGGGGAGTTGGCACCTCACCCCGTTCCCAGTTCGCTGTCTCTGTGGTGGAAGGTTCACTCTGTCAGCCTCCTGCCCATGCTTTCCTGTCATGGTGGACTCTAGCCTTCTGGAGCCAGGAGCCCCAATAAACTCTTTCTTCCACAAGCTGCCTCCGGTCAGGGTGTTTGTCACCACACACAGCCGAATACTGGAATCACCACAGAGAGTCAATGTCCAAACATCTGTATGGATGTTTGTTTCTAAAGCTGTCGTGGTTTGAGTATGGCGTGTCCCGCACTGGCTCAGATTGGAGCTTGGTCTCTGGTTAGTGGTGCTGTTTGGGAAGGGAAGCCTATATGAGGGGGCAGCTCTCTGAGAAAAGTGGTCCCTGGAGGACTGACCTTGAGCTCTACAGCCTGGTCCTACTGCTGTTCACGCTCTGCTCCTTGACTGTGGATGCCTGAGAGCAGCCAGCCCCTGCCACTGTGCTCCCACCACCACCGTGCTCCCCCTGCCACTGTGCTCCCCCTGCCACCATGCTCCCACCACCACCGTGCTCCCCCTGCCACCTGCTTCCTCTGCCACCGTGCTTCCTCTGCCACCATGCTCCCACCACCACCATGCTTCCTCTGCCACCGTGCTCCCACCGCCACCGTGCTCCCACCGCCACCGTGCTCTCTCTGCCATGACGGGCAGCATCACTTTGAGCTTCAGTTTGTCCTTATGTGTCCTGTCATGGCCATGAGAAAATCACTCATACAGAAAAGGCTTCTCATCATGGCTTCTGATTTTAGGTTCTGTGCTTCTCTAGTCCTTTCTGGAAAATAGGAAATAGGCAGTAGTCTCCCATAATCCCCTCAGTTAGCCAAACAGTAGAACTGGAAGTGGGGTGCCAGAGAGGCTATGAATCCAAGGCCTCTCCTCAGCCCATACAAGGTTGTTATTATTTAACAAGGACTATCTCCCTTACCTGCCTTTAAGGACACACCTTGGGGACTTTCATTATTACTGGAATGCTTATTTGTTAAATGGAAGAAAAATTATCTAACATTAACATATCTTTTTGTTTTTTGTTTGTTTGTTTGGTATATCAAGATAGGATTTCCTCTGTGTGCACCCCTGGCTGTCCTAGAACTCACTCTGTGGACAGGCTGGCCTTGAACTCACAGAGGTCAGTCTGCCTCTGCCTGCCTCCCTATTGCTGGGATTAAAGGCATGCACTACTGCTGCCCAGTTAGCAATCACATCTTAAAAGAGACAGTGAGCAGTGAGCTGGGGCTGGCCTTCCTTGGCAGATCGGTGGCTGCCATGTGACCAGCTGTTTGGACAAGTCACTTAGCTTCCCCCACACACACTGTGGTAGCCAGAGAGTCAGATCCATGATCTTCTGTGGCCATGGGGTCCCCACCGGCTGTGACTGACGTGAGGAGTTGGAGCCGTGGGGGGCTTTCTTGTCTCATTTCACACTCACTCAGTCCATTGAATGACTGTGTTTAGAGAGAAAGTCTCACACTCAGTCCATTGAATGACCGTGTTTAGAGAGAAAGTCTCACATTCACTCAGTCCATTGAATGACCGTGTTTAGAGAGAAAGTCTCACACTCACTCAGTCCATTGAATGACCGTGTTTAGAGAGAAAGTCTCACACTCACTCAGTCCATTGAATGACCGTGTTTAGAGAGAAAGTCTTCACACTCACTCAGTCCATTGAATGACCGTGTTTAGAGAGAAAGTCTTCACAGCCGTGGATTCTACATTAGATATCTGTATCCAGATTCTGAAGTGTGATATTCTCCTAGCTTTTAGAATATGTGTACAGACAAATCACTAACAACATGACTCAGGCAAGGAGCCAGCTAACTCGGTCCTGGAGTTATGCGTCCTTTCTGTCCCCATTCTTGTGGTCAGGCATGTCAATCCCTTTTTGGTGTTGTTGTTTTGTTTTTTTGTTTTTTACTGAACCATAACTTTAAGTACATAAAAGCTAGAAGGACTCTGGCCAAGCCCTCCCCGGGCCCTCAGATGATGGTCTGTGTCCAGCATCAGTGACCCACCTAGGTGGGCTTTCCTGCATAGTCTTTCAGGCTCAGGGCTTCAGGAATCTGATGGAACCTAAAAGCTAGGTTAGACGTGCCCTCAGGGAACAGAAGGGGCCAGAAGGGGAGTTCCTCTGCCTCCCGAGCACTGGGATTAAAAGCGTATGTTGCCACTGTCCAACTTTATATGCCAACTTTTAGAATGTGTGTACAGACAAATCACTAACAACATGGCAGTGGCAGCTGAGCAGGTAACATGGCGGGCAAAGTGTAGCAAAAGTCGAGCCTGAGTGTGCGTCTCCTGGGACCAAAGTGGCAAGACTCTTCTAGAAACAAAACAGTAATGTACCACCTGGGCTGGGAGTACCACAAGATGCCTCACTGAGCAAGGAGGAGGAAGAAGATGGAGGTGGAGGAGAGGAGATGGATGGTGCCTGAGCTGTGCCCTCAGGAAGAAGCTGAAGGATGCTATGTAAAGTTGCCAGACCATGGAAACCAGTGAGGGGCAGTTGGAACCAGCTGAATGAAACAAGCTACATTTTTAGAGTACTTCCCCTCATGTTTCATGTTTCTCTAAGCATCACAGAGTTTTCCTTGATGAACAGCTTACGCTGAACATGGCACATGTGTCTCCTAAGGGTGGTCCCGAGTTTTCTGAAGGCTGCGACCTTTATTGCATTTCTCTTTCTCAGGGAGGTGAAAGGCGCGATCCTGGAGATTATGCTTATGGTGGGCCTGAGTAAAAGGGATTTATGCAATCAAATTTGCAGATGGCCTTTTTTTTATTGATCACAACTTTTATGCTCAGGATCAATTTTAATCTACTTGGCATCTTTAATTGCTTATCCACTTAAAAAATTAACCCTGCTGATAGAAGGGCCTCTGCTAATGTGAATTGTTTTTGCTGTTAGTGAAAATATGGCATCATATTATCTATTACCCTCAGGGGAAAATACCCTGCTGAATCTGCTGTTAACCTTTTGGGCAAGAGGAAGAACGGAGGGTGGAAGCAGGGTTTTGTTGGCTGTTTCTGGAGCACCTCCAGAGTGTTAACCGTCTAGAGAAGAACTCGCTCCTTTGCTCATTCTGTCACTCACTGCTTAAGCTCTGTGTGCGAGTCCTGACCGTCAGAGCTACGGATGTGGTCATCTTTAGGCATTCACTCCTGCGTCAAGTGTCTGCCTGTTGTCCCTGTGTCCTGTGCCGACCCCTCCTTTCACTTGATCCTTTCTGAACGATGGATCTGGACACCCTCTGCCTGCTCCACACACACTGAAAAGCTGAATATCCTTCATCTAGTTCCTAGGACGTGGAACAGAGGTAGGGGATGCCACAGACTGAGGTTTTTATAAAACGATGAGAACCACACAGGAGCAGAATCAGGTCATCGGGAACTGCTCCAGGAGGGTGGTTCTGCCATGCCAGCTCTCACTCAACCCCAGTTACCAGGGTCGGGACCTTCCCATCCAGTTAGCTAACGTTTTCCTTCATTCTCTTGTGCCTCTCAGGTCCCCTGGCTCTGCCATCCCGTTGTCACCCTTCCCTCACGCTGGCCTGTTTTAGCGTTTTGTATCCCACATCCAGCTCTTCCTGGTCTCCTTTATTGTGTTTGTCTGTGCTCAGGTCATTCTTCTTCCAACCCTGGACTCCCCTTGGTCTTTCCTGAGTAATTTCTCCAAGCTTACTAGGAGGCAGTGTGGCAAACCCACTTCTGTTGCTAACAGACTCATTAAGTACAGGCAAGCTGTCTCGCTGGTGAACTGGGGACAGTGCTATTTTATAGCTCACTCATGGTTAGTGAGCTAGTGCAGGGCATGAATAGTTGTTGACGTGGCCATTCTAGAAGACGCTGGGTTTAGAGAACATTGCTACTTGTTGTAAGTTGGGGGTCAGCTCTGATAGACCCCTTAGCCCAGGAGTTAGGACAGTCCCCACAGAATGTGGTCCAATGTAGATGCTCGGAGGACTCAGGAGGTCAGCGACAGCCCATGAGGTGCTGACTCTGTTCTGGCTCTAGGAAGGACTCCTGGGTCACAGCCTTGGAAGTGGCCACTGCTGAGGAAGGAGATGTCCCCACTGGAACTGCTGAACCTAAGAGCTTCCCTTGCAGCTGCGACCCTGAGACATGTCCCTACTGTGGCTGCGGCTACGCACAGCTCCGGGAACTCTAGGTCTTCCGCCATGCCGGGGACTAGATGTAAACAGCTGAAGGGGACCTTCAAGTCTCCAGGAATGCACTTCCAAAGCCTGCAGAGCGCCTGGGAATGCCAGTGTATGTTCGTGCAGTCTCTGTAGGACAGGAAAGTACCCCTCAAGGAAGGCAGGAGGCCTTGGGGTACCAGTCCCCCATCTGTCCCAGGGGTTGGCAAAAACATCCAACAGGAGCTGGCTTTGGCTCAGTCTCAAAGGACAGAAGGGATCGGTGGGTGTGTTGTGGGTAGCTCCATTCGGCCGTCCTGTCTTTCTCCACATCACTGACCAGTAAGCTGCCTCTTGCTCTTCCAGCCCCTCATCTCTGCCTCCCAGTCCATCTCCAGGATAGCCCCCGCTGCTTCCCGTACCTCCGGAACCCTCGCTTTCATCTTCGGCCCATCTCCCTGATAATGCTTTCTCTGCCAGGCGCCACGGGGATAGTCCATGGACGTTGGACCACATCCAAGCCCTTGTTGTGTTTTGAGGGCCTTCTCCCATGGGCACCGGAGATCTATCACTTCCTGTGCAGCTTCTTGCCTCACAGACGCCGCCCTCCCTCCTTTCATCTCTTGTGCAGCAATGTCCTCCCTCATGCTCTGCCCCCATCTTCATCTTACTGGCGTCATCGTGGCCGCCTTGAAGGCAAAGTCCTCATCAGCAGCCAGGCAGCAGCGCCTGCCTCCCCTCCTCAGAGTCAGGCTTGCTTACAGATAGTACTCTTCCGGTTACATTTGAGTCAATTGTTTTTATTCTGGATGCTTAATGAACTTGGGTTAGGATCGATTTATTTGTCTCTTAAAAGTTCAAATTGATGTTTGGCATAGATCTTTGGTATATTTAGAAAAAAGTCACTAGCGTAGGGTAATGGAAAGTGGAGGAGACAATTAAGAAGAAACCCTGACACAGGATCCTAATGAGCATGGCAGGGAAGGGCAGCCTTGTGACCCGCAGAGAAGCTTTTCCTGCTCTGGAGGGTCTCCGCTAGGCCTGTGAGAAAGAGAAGGATCGGGAGCAGGAGGAAGAGAGTGAATGGCTCCCTCACCAAACGCCTAAAAGGCGACTTCAGATCCTGCCTGGAAAGAACACTAAAATTCACGTAGGTTAGTGAAGAACCACCTCACAGAGGATGCGGTTCAGTGCAAGACTGTGGGGGTTGATAGGTGTCTCGTTATTGTTGTTCTTCCATTAAAGCTGGTCCAGAGTGAAGCTGATGCAATACTCTCGTTTTTCTTCTTCTTCTTCTTCTTCTTCTTCTTCTTCTTCTTCTTCTTCTT
>LOJH01014849.1:1842-23827 GCA_001685095.1 Ellobius talpinus
GCTACTGACCAATCAGTGTTTATTTAAAATTTAATTGACAGAATACAGACCATTGTCCCACACCAGGAGGTGGTGTGAGAGGCTCTGGCAGCTGGGATGTTCTGCTCTGAGCATATTGAATGTGAGGACCTGGTCACTGGCTAGAAAGGGAGCTCTGGCTGGATGAGGTAGCATACCACCACATTACTTTAATCCCAGCACTCAGGAGGCAGAGGCAGGCAGATGTCTGTGAGTTCCAGACTAGCCTGGTCTACAGAGCTAGTTCAGAATACCGAGAAACCCTGAATCCAAGGCAACAACCCCCTCCCCCCCAAAAAAAGAAAGGGAACTCTGTGGACTGCTTGATAAGGAATCTTCTGAGCGAGCAGCAGAGCACACTGGAAGGGCATTGCCTGGGAGGACAAGGCAGGCAAGCTACTGGGCACAGACAGTCAGGACTGAGTGTATTCCAGAAAGAGGAAGAGGTTTGGGAGCTGTAAAGGACAGGGAAGCTAGGAAGATGGAGTGCCAGTGGTGAGAGAGAGCCTGGTACATTCACCCATGGAGGATGGGCATGGTTTCTGTTAGGCCAAAGTTAGAACCATGGGGGTTAGCTTGCTTCTGCCACCTGATGGGAATAATACTTGAGCCTCTTTCCTACCTCTTGGATTTTTTTCCTGTGACATTTGCTATGCCCGAAAACCACTACTTTAACCCTGTCTCCGAACCCAGGAACTGAGGGTATGCTGTCCTGTCATCTCGTGTTTTGTGCAATTTTAATGGAAAACATTAAAACTGTCACCATCTTAAGTATAAAAAAATACTGTTAACAAACTTTCACATTCTTCTGTAATAGCATCCAGAACTCTTCTCTTCAAATCTGAAACTGTACCCATGACACAGTCTGTGGGTCCCTTCTCTAAGCCTCTCTCCCTCTACCCTTATGACTACTACCACAACAGTCACCATTATCCTTTGTGCCCACTGGCAGGAGCCTCTCCTAAGTGTTCTATTGCTATTCTTGCTCTATCTAGTTTTCCTGTTGTGTCCTGGTCAAGGGATCTTTCTGACATGTCACCTTGGGCATAGACTTGACATAGATCCTTGATGCTGTGATCCCAGGAGTCATGTTTTACGCTCTGGCTCTGTCATAACTCAGCCATGTGGATCTCCTTGGAGAGCCTTGAGGGATATGCCTTTTTTTGAGCATGGCTGGTTTGATGCCCTATCTCTTCCTTATTTTAATGGCTGCTGGTACTTGAGCTTGAGAGGCCTTGGGCAATGGAAGCTCTGATACTACCTTGCTTCACCTGCTCTTGCCTTGGCATCTCCTGGTTGTGGTTCCTTGTCAGGGTAGCCGTCTCACCTTTTCTTCAATAATTGAGACATATTCAGAGTATCCCGGGGCTATGCCACATTGTAGACTATATGCAAGACGGTAACAGCATAAAATCAGCAGGTGGCACTGTGACACCAGGGCCCTACTTGGCATGGGGCTGAAGCATAGAAGAACTGGGATATTCAACTTATGTCTTAAGGGACGGCTTCTCAGCTGAGGCTCTTCTGAGCCACATCATGGGACTTTTCAATTGGACTTGGTCCTTTTCCCACTTCCTGTTCATGTTTTTCTCCTGTTTGCTCACTGAGGCAGATAGGTGAAAAGTCCCTGTGAGCCATGTCTCTTTACTTGATGTATTTGGCCTGTTTCTCTAGAGGCCAGAGAGAGATTGAGCTTCTCTTGCCTTCTCTTGTTTACTTGGCCTTTTATGAAAGCATTGTAGCCCCGCTTAGCATCCAAGAATATTTTACCAAGAATGCCAAGTTGAGTTCAGGTATTTGGGTGCCAAGGACACATCTGTATTCCATTAAAGTGTTGCTCTCTGGGCTTCATGTCTGTGCTTGTATTTAGTTAATCTGAACCCTGAGCTGTTGTCAATGAGTACCCTAGACCTTTAGAAATTCTCTTTGGCTCTTTGGTTTTTATTTATGCTTTTTATTCTTGTTTGGTTTTTTGATACAGGGTTTCTCTGTGAAACAGTCCTGGCTGTCCTGGAACTAGCTCTGTAGACCAGGCTGTCCTTGAACTCACAGAGATCTGCCTGTCTCTGCCTCCCAAGTGCTGGGATTAAAGGCATGCGCCCCCACCTCACCTGTGTTTTTTTAAAAAGTGAGTCGGTACGAAAAGTTAATTGGAGTAACAGTGTTCAGAAGATAAAACAAAGCAATGCATGATAGATAACACAGCAGGAGTAGAGGCCATGAAGTAGTCATTTCTGATTTCTGCAGGCTGATGTGTTTTAGGATCAGAGTATGGCAATTCTCAAGCTTGTCCTTGTTCACCATATACCACACTCAGTTCTGGGGGCCTCGAGACAGTGCCCGAGAGGTAACTAGCAAGTGGGATCTGGATGGGTAGCTCAGTGTGAGAAAGAGCAGTAAAATAATCCAGAAAGCTCACTCTGAGGCTGGCAAATGCTGGAAAGGGCCTATTCTGTCTTGCTGGGGCCCTAAGGTTTGGGGAGGAGGGCAGAGAGCTTGGGTCTCTGGCCCAGCTTGAGGTAGTGAATTGAGTTTTCCATGTAGTTTCTCAGCTTCCACTTCAGCCATAAGCCCAGCTTGCTCGCTGAAAGAGTGTGAGCCAGCACCTCCTCCTGCTTGTTTTATCTTCTCTTTTGTTAGATAGTGTGGTAAGTGCTATATCAGCTTGTCCTCCCCTCCCCCAGTGCCAGGCTGCCAGGTAGACATGGGTTTTGCAAGAAAAAAAGGGCAGGCTTGGACCTGACAAGCAGCCTCAAACACGGCCCTTCCCTGTCCCAGGAGTGAAATTAGGTCACCTGGAAAGTTTCTTTTCACTGTACCTGGTCTGGGAGAGCAGAGATGGCTGCTATAGGGCCAGCCTAAAGGTATTTATAACGTGATAGGGCAATCCAATAACTGAATATCCTGAGAAAGTGGATACAAGAGCCTGGAGTATACTGGGGGCTGCTGTGGGAGCATCACAAGGTACCTCCGCAACAAGAAAGAATTTCCTAAGGGAGGTGGTAGTTGAACTGGCTAAGAAAGGATATGGTGGTTGATGTATAGAACTAGGCATGTTTAAGGGATGGTGATGGCTTGGCATTACTTCCACACAGTGGGTCAAGCAGAGGAGAAACCAGTCAAATTTGTCAGCTCTGGGGTGGATGGGAATTCTGTACAGATGCCAGTAGGGAGGAGGCACCAGGCACTGGCAGTGGGATGACTAGAGGGTATCCTCTCTAGAGTTGATATGGAAAGCACTGAATAGTGACTTGGGGTCAGGAACAAGGAGGACAGAGTCCAAGACAGCTTACATGCTTGGAAGTGCAACAGGAACACACTTGGCAGCGCTCTCTGATGGAGTAAGGGAAGACCCATCTTGGCAGACTGGAGTGTTTGTGATAACATCAGAAGCTGATGTTTAGTAGGTAGTTTAATTGTGAGCCTGGTAGCAGATAAACACTTTTAGGAGATAAAGTTAGCTGGGGGAAAATCTAGAGTACAGAGTAGACACTTGAGGAACAGAGTACTGCATGGCAGACATCTTAAAAGTGACCTGTTAGTAGCAGCGTATGTTACAGAGTGCATATCCTCTGAAAATTGGGGTGGTTGAAGGATGCAGGGGCAGGGGATAAGTGGGAAGGAGAGAGGATGGATGTAACTGGAAATGGCAAGAAAGTTGAAGAGGAGAAATTGTAGGCAAGGGCATGAGATGCAACATACAAGGGAAAATGACCCCAATCAGCCTTGGATGGATTAGAGGCATAGCTCCAACACAGGTGGTACGAAAGAACTGCACTGTGTATGTTGGGGTGCCAACGAGGGTGTTCTAGAAGGGAAGTGGGAAGTGTCCATGACAGTTGGCCAGAGGAAGGAAAATCCGGACCTCATTGGCATTGTGGTTGTCTTCTTAACGGCTGGAAACCAAAGGCCACAATTGTGAGCAGACACTGTCCAAGATATTATGCTTGGGTACCCTGGTATATCCGGTGTATCTTCTGTGGGTATCCTGAACTATCTAGGAAACCCTAGTTTGCGATATCTGAGGAAAGCCTTGGATAGCACAGAAGATAGCTGTTGCATTGTGGTTGTCATTCCTGATAGTACTGCCTTTCTGGTTGTGTCATCTACCACTGGGGTGCCAACTGTGGACACTCCCTAGCAGTTATTTGCCTGTCCAGGTAGGAGTGGGAACCATTGGTTTTACTCACGCATCTTTGCTAGGACCCAAAAGTGTCCATGGACCCCATCTTTACCATTAGGTGGCATGCATTGGTGCCCCCCCCAGCCATTTCTAGATATGGAGTTGGCTTTCTTAAACTTTTAGAGATCTGTTCGGGAGCCAGGAAGCTTCTGTGTTGGGAGTTGCTTTTCTTTCTGGCTTCTCTGTGACTTCTGATCACTGTAAGTCAGGCCCATGACTTCTTGCTGGCTGTTGGAGTGCTTGGTAACTTCTTCTGCTTTCAGGGCTTCAGCCCAGTGGGGGGCAGGCTGGTGGGCAGCTCGAGGCTGAGGCAGGGAAACCTGAGCTCTAGGCCACGAGGTCTGGGCCGCTAATTTTAGAGAGCACATGTCACTGGAAACTCTCCTCTCCTGCCAGGAATCAACAGCCTGGTTCTCACTGTGCCACCGGAGACCCCTGGGAGTGTCTCCCCAAAGCAAGACCTACAAAACCCCTCTATTCCACATGTGCATTCCCAAAAAGGGTTCTTCTAGAGCCCTGCAGAGCCTGGGCTGAGGGTGAGAATAGAGCTCTGTGCTTCTGGTTCCCTTGCCTGCCCAGGCTATAGGTGGAATGACTGAGCGCCAATGCATCATGGACCAGAGAGGCCAGCCCTGGAATAGGCTACCAAGGCTGCTGCTGCTCCTCTGAGCAAGCACTTTTGTTGAAGTGCCCTGGAACAGGCATCAGACATGTATTTTTTCCTTTTTCCCCAGGCCTCTGCATGCACCTTGCCTGACTCCAAGTGCTGTGGCTAGACTTTCTGAGACATGTGGGAAAGTACTCTCCTTTCTTGGCTGCCTGAGCAGTGTCTTTCTCAAGACTGTAGCAAGTCCTTCTGTCCTCTATCTAGTCTTACTGTTCAGGGACCAGTGCTTATCCCCACTCGCTATCTGTTTACCTTTCCAGATGCTCGAGACAGGCAACAGACACCTGTGTCCTGGTTGGTCTTTCTCTGCTCCAAGTAGTGAAAGACAACCTCAGTTTGAATGCTGTTCTATACTAGCTACACTATGGCAGCTGGTTGTAAGATGTGTTTGGGAAGGGGATTTGGAGAAGAGTCTTTTCTACTCATGTTGGGACTTGGAAGCTGAGAGAGAATGTTTTTCAATGCAGGTAGATGGGAATTGGAATTATAGTTATATGAATTTCTGGCTCTTTATCTTAGATATATTGCTTCATCCTGCTGAAGCTCAGTTTTCTGTCAAATGAGGGTAGCAAACGTAACTACCTCATAAAGTAGCTATGAGGAATTCACTTGGCATGTTGGAAGTGCCCAAATTTGTTTTTCTGACATTGTTCTCTTAGGGAGGCAAGCCTGACCTCGCAGGGAGGCAGACAGTGCTGAGGCTTGTCTAGCACATCTCGGCCCTTACCTGGAAAGTGCTGGTGGTTTAAGATCTTTTTCTATATAGCTAGGCCATGCCTGGGTGTGCTTCTGTTTCCAACCCCTCCCTGAGATACTTCCCAGAGCCCAGTGTAGCTGTTTGGGGGAGGTGGCAGAGGACAATTCCTGGGCCCCACTTTGTGTTGCCAGGTCCAGGCTGGAGGCAGTCTGAACAGGTAGCAGCCAAGAAGAGTTCCTGTCAGGCCCTTTGCTCTCGTGCTTCTTACTTCTCCCTCTTTTTGTAAACAATTGCAGCTTACTTAGACGCCTGGTAACTCTCATCTCCCAGCAGGCCACACTGCTGGCCTCCAATGAAGCCTTTAAAAAGCAAGCAGAAAGTGCCAGTGAGGCGGCCAAGAAATACATGGAGGAGAATGACCAGCTGAAGAAGGTGAGTTAAGTCTGCCTTCTAGAACCACATTTCTAAGGGTTCACAGTGGTCACTATTAGACCGGGACCTATGTGAGAGTGCTGTTGCCTGATAAAGGAAGTTTTTAGTGGGGAGGGTGTGCCTGTTGAAAGAATCTGGGATGAGTCTGGTGCCTTCAGTTAGCTGGTAGAGGCACAGTAGAAGAAGAGGGTATCACTACTATTGTATCCATACGCTGGTGCCAGTTGCAGGTTTCTCTAATGAGAATAGATCTGGGAGCAGGGACTTCTGTTGGGACACTCAGCCTCTTATTCTTCAGAAGTTAGCTGTCAGCGCAACACTTCCAGCAACATGGGGCTAATGGACCCCTTGGTACTAGGGAAGAAGCAGAGATCAGTTTGTTAGTCTGTCAGAGGAGGTGAAGGGTTAAGCTAGGAAGGAGAGTGATGGTTTGGAGATTGGTGGGGTGGATAGGAACAAATGTTGGGGTCGTTTGCTGCAGTCAGCTGCAAGAGCCAGGAAGAGAAGGAATAAGAGTAGTTAGGTTATCTGGGCAGCGAGTTCCAGGTGACAGCAAGTTGAGCAAGTTGAGCTTTACTGGTGGGAAGGTAGGTGTAGGGGCCAGGGTAGGCAGAGTGTGTGGCCTGTGAGCTTGCAGCAGGTGCCCCTACTGGGTATTCTCCTTTCTTCAGCAGCTAACCATAGCCTGGGAGCTTATAGTGGTCAGTTCTGTCTTGACATTTCCAAAAGTGCAAGTAATTGCTGGAGGTAGCTTGAGGAATTACAGTTCAAAGGAATGCACTGGTCTGGAGATGCTTCACCTTCACTTTTCCTAGGGAGGTGCCGAAGACGGAGGCAAGTTGGATGTTGAGAGTGCTAAGGTGAAGTTAGAGGAGAACAAGAGACTGAAGAATGAGTTGAAGATGCTAAAGGATGAGCTGGCCAACAGCAAGAAAAGTGAGATTGCCCTCTTGTTACATTGCACTGCATACTGCTGCCCCCTTGTATCAAGTGTTAATAGCACACTTCATGTGCAAACTTTAGAGTTGGGTGGAAACAAACATAGCATTCTGCACCTTTACACCCAAATGTGACTGAGCGAGTTCACGGCTACAACCTTTTCATGGTTTAGGGCTTTGGAGAAGCCCTAGCAGCTGCTGTGCATGCTTTAGTAGTGCCTACTAGGGGTTTCTTGTCAAGACAGGCAGGCGGCTGGNGGGGGGAGCCCCAGGGTGACTGGGAGCTGAGAACAAAAGGAGTGTCAGGGAGAATTTGTGTGGCTCTGTCCTCCCTTTCTCCCTTCTCTTTCCTTCTCCTGCATTAAGTCCAGACACATTCAACGCTGTAGGCCTTGGCCACTGATACTCTGTAAGGTATCACTGTCACTTAATGCTGGATTTTGCTCATGGCCTCTCACTGCTGGCCATTCAAAAGAACCATGAACCGTGAACCATGGTTCTCCTGAGAACCATGAACATCCCTCCATTGAAGGGACTCATAGGGGTGGTGCTCTGACTTTTTGTTCTGTGTACCTGTTGGGTCTTCCCTTCCTTTCACCTCTCTAGTGGAAGACATATAAAGGCAGAGACATTGACAAACACTGGAAACTGTCTGTACAACCTCTTTTGAGACAGATTCAGAACAATTTTCCATGTTATTCGTAGGTAGGTGTTTTTTCTTACATAATCCCAGTCTTCTAATTTCTTCCTGTATTCATTTGTATTGTTGCCAGAGCTAGAGAAAACTGAAAAGGAGGCTCTGGCCATGCAGAAGCAGTCTGAGGGCTTTACCAAGGAGTACGACCGTCTGCTGGAAGAGCACGCCAAGCTGCAGGTTAGTGTCTCCCTACCTGTAGGTGCGGGTTAGAGTTCGGGCCAGGGTCCTGCAGCACAGTTCCTAGGAGTGCTGGGGAGCCTGCTTCTTCTTCTATAGGCCTTGCAGTAGGTCTAGGTGTCTTACTGGTGTTTCTCTCCTGCCCTCCCTTGCTGCCTCTTTTGTTGCTAAGTGTGGGCAGGCTCAGCTGCTACAACCCTTCATGCAGGAGGTATGGCATGGTACTAGATGCTGGGCTGGAACCTGCTAAGGGCAGCTCATATCAATAGATTGGCTCTCTCTGCTTTGAGCCCTTAGTACCTTAAATCCAGTGACAAGCCCTTAAAGAGGGGGTACTTATCATTCTAGGGTATTGCCAGCTGTGGTAGGGGTTTTATCAGGATCATGCTTGGGAAAGCTGGGTGTGGTGGCCACACCTGAAATGCCAGTACTTTAGGAAGCTGAGGCTGGAGAATTGAGAGAATTCTGGGTCAGCCTACATTAGATACTGCGACCCTACCTCAAAACAAAACCCTTCAATAAGTAGGGATCTTGTTCTAGCTACCTCTCCTGTGGGATGCAGGGGGAGGAGTGTTTGGCAAGTGAGGAGAAAGCTTCAAAGTGTGCCTCACCTGGTAGGCTCTGGTTGTTGATCTGAGTTTTTAGGCTAGCCTCACAACTCCAGGTATAGCTAGAAGCTTCGGTGGTCAGGAAGATGAGTGGAAGGAGACAAATAGATATTCCTAGATTTGTTTGGTTTGCATTAGGTAGTGAGTTAGAGGGAGGACCCAGCCCCACAGGGAGTCCCTGTGCCCTCAGAATATACCAGGCTATCTGAAAAGGACTTGGGGGTTGGGGGTCTATGTGTCCATGCACATGTCCACACATGACTATGGACACCAGAGGAAAACCTTGGGATCACTCTTCAAGAGCTATCCAACTTACTTTTATGAGACAGGATCTCTTATTGGTCTAGAATTTATGAAGTAAACTAAGCTGACTAGCTATAGAGATCTGCCTCATATGTCTCCCAACTCTGGGATAACAAGTATGCTCTGCTTTACCTGTCTTTTTATGTATTCTGGGGATTGAACCTAGGTCCTCACGCTTTTATGCCAGGTACTATCTCCTGACCCCTAACGATTTGGGTTTTAAGAACACCAGTGCGTAGTACACAATGGTGGAAAGGCCCTAAATTGGAACTTAAAGGTTGGTGGTCTGCTGTGTGCTCTAGAGGAGGTCTTGGTTCTGCTCTCATTGTAGTAAAAGAGAGCTGCAGTTATCACCTCCAGCTGCCACTGCACCTGATGGGGCTCAGTTCACTGAGGTCCTGCCAATCCTCTCCTGGCAGTAGGTACAGGGTCTTCCCTAGTGGATGGATGGGCTAATATACTCACCTTGGCAAACTTTTGGGTACTGTTGAGGGTAGGGTACCTTGTTTGCCTGGGTACTTGCTCTTAACAGGAGAGAAGAACCAAGTGTTTGGAGGCATAATACTAAAGGCCCAAGGGCTTGGGGATAGGCTCTGCTAACTTACTTCTTTGGGGTTTCTTTCCTTTTCTAGGCCTTAGTACGTGGTCCCTCGGACAAGAAGGAGGAGTAAAGGCTTGTTTCTCCCTCTCCTTGCAACTGGCTTCCTCCTGATCCATGCTCACTGTTTACTGAGAGCTTACCCTCTTCCTCTGGTACTTGGGTTTATCCCCTTCTACTTCCCCAGTTTTCTTCCACAGGTTACAGATCATTATTTTGACTCCTTTACACATACCTGCCATCAAACCAAAAGGGACCTGATTGTTGCTCATTTGGAGTAATTTGCCATGGTCCTGCCTGGCCAGGGCACTTTCCAGTCCTAGAAGTATAGAAGAGTACTTGTGACCTGGCCTGCAGTTGAGCCCCATTTATTTTGCTGTATGTCCTTAAGGAGGTTGTGAGGCAGGACAACTCTTTTATCCTGAGGACAATAAATGTTGTTAGGTTACAAGTTGTTTGTGTCTGAGGTTTTGGGATGGTTCTGCTTCTGCCCTGTCAAAGCTGAAGAGTGTCCAGAAGGTTCAGTGTGACATTCTTCCTTTCCTTGGACTTGTTCTTAGCCCCTGAAGAGCAGGCTCACACTTGCCCTCAAGACTCCTGTTTTCTTTGTCCCTGCTCTTCCCCCTCTTGTTCCGCTTCAACCAGGACAACTCCACTTTATGGCTCTTAGGGAGTGTCTGTCTTGTCAGCCTCCCTGGGAGCTGGTAGCTGTCTGGGAAGCCAGGTAAACCAGCAGGACTTCCTGGTACTTTCTCTGGGTTCCTATTCATCATATTTAGGACAGATAGAATGTGGCAGAGCGCCACCAGTCATTCGCTGCCCAACCCCCCCCCTGAAGGTTTACAGCATGACCTCTGACTAATGCTGACTGGGAGAGGAGACTGTCCTTGGCAGTGACCTAGAACTGGCTAGGGCAGAACAAGGCAGTAGAGGGGGGCTGCAAGGCCATCAGGAAGGGACTGCAGAGTGCTGTGTCTCTCTACTGCCCACCAACTATGAAGATTTACAGAATGGGATGGGGTCCTGCCTCTGCACTGACTTGTTTTGCTGATAGGTCCATGCCCTCATTGCTTACTTCCTTAGAGCAAGATCAGCCTGCAGCTAAGCTTCCCTCCAACAAGGGCCTGTTCCTGATCAGATGCTTGTCACCCCCTGCTCCCTGTTAGCCTTCCTGCTCAGGGTGTGTGCTGTGCCTACTGTCTGTGAAGACTGAAGAGGGATTTGTGGGAGCTGGTTAGTGTCTCTTGGAATTGGAGTGACTCCTGAAGATGTTGATATTGGCTAGAGGTTGACAGATAACTGTTCCTACTTCTGTCTGACCTGTCTGGGATTAGGCCAAGCATCCTGTCACTCTTACCCATCCTCAAAGCATGGCTGCCCTGTGAGGAGGCTACCCCTTTCCCAGCAGTCTAGAGGCAGTGCCCATGAGGGTAGAGGTAACACCCTCTGGTTGCTATGCCAAGACATGGGACTGGTTGCTATGCCAAGGCATGGGGCTAGTCTGCTTTTCCAGGAAGTGTTCCGGACTACTTTGGGCTTCCCTAAGCTTGCTTGTCTGTGCTTTGGAAGGCTAAAGTCCAGATCACCTCTCCTGCTTTTCTACTCTGACCCTGACCACTCTCCTCTCTGACCCAGCTCCTGTGACAGCCTGTCTGATGGTTCTCCACTCTCTTTTCTCACTCTACTTGGACTTTTTGGTCTCAGTTTCCTAAACCCTTGTATAGAAGCCAATTTCCTGAGTAAATAGGCCCCATCTATTGTAGCACCCGGTGAAGCACACAGTGAACTCTGTGAAGTTGCCTTTCTGTGATGCTACCGTTTTTTGTATCTGGTGTTGTTTGTGACAGTTTGCTGGGAAGGCCTTTAGTGTGACCCCCACTGGGGTTCTTATCCGGAATAGATACCTGGTGGAGAAAGCCTTAGACTCTGATCTCCTCATGGGTGGAGTTATTTGAGAGAGAGAGAGAGACTGGTATGAGGGCCTGGGGAAAAGTCTACTGGACTTTGCGAAGATCTTCTGCAGCTGAAGATAACAGGCTGAGACTTCGGGATGAGAGCAAGCAGGAGATTGGGAGTAGCACTCTGGGCAAGAGCAGGGGTCTGTGAGGGAATAAAGAAACTGAATAAGAGTGCTAAGAAGGGGACAGGGAGGCTATAGCCTGCACCAGGTGATGCCTGCTTCCTGCTCTGCATAGAACACAACCACTTTGCACGTAACAGAACTAGGGCTGTCTGGTCTCTCCTGTGGCACCACATACTCATCAGAGGCTGACCTCTGTGCACTACATCCCACCCTTCCAAGACGTGTCTTGTATCACCTTTTTATATTATGGTAAAACATAAATTCATATACTTCTAACACATAAAACTTGTTTGTGGTGATATTTTGTTTGCTCTAACAAATAAAGCTTGCCTGAAGATCAGAAGGTGGAGCTAGCCGCTGGTTAACCATAGAGGCCAGGCATGGGTGGCACACACCTTTGATTGCACCACTTGGGATCTCATGCCTTTGATCCCAGTACTTGGTAGGCACACGCCTTTAATCCTGCCACTAGGGGTTTGAGACAGGATTATGGCTGGGTGGAAAGAAGAATATAAGGCAGGAGGAGACAGGAGCTCACCCTTTCTGAGGATTCAGTAGAGGTAAGAAGTCTCTCTCTCTCTCTCTCTCTCTCTAGTGGCTTGCTCCTTTGCTTCTCTGATCTTTCAGCATTTACCCTGGTATCTGGCTCCATGTTTTTATTATTAAGACCAATTAGAATTCACATTACACATCTTCACCATTTTCAAGTGCATAGTTTGATGGCATTAAGCAGTTGGACATCACAATTAAGTGCTCATCTCCCCATATTGCAGCTGTCTCCATTAAACCATGTTCCCTTAACCCCAAACCCTGGTACTCATCATCCACAGAGATGGATTTGACTGTTACAGGAATTTCTTGTGAGTACAGTCATACAATGTTCTTTGGTAAGTGGCTCATTTCACCAATCATGTCCTTCAGGGCCACCCATGTAGCATATATCTCAATTTCCTATTTCAGGCTAAGTAATACTGTATCTTATGGATAAGCCATTCTTTCATTCATGTATATTTGGGTTCCTCCCTTCTTCTATTGGGCATTGTAAGACCTAGGGTCTTACACACGCTAGGCAAGTGTTCTACTTCTGACCTCTATCTCCTGCTCTTTATGTTTTGAAACAATATGTATGTTGCCCAGGATGACTTTGAATTTATGATTCCCCTGCCTTAGCTCCCCAAATAGCTGGGATTGCCAGGCTAAGTTAACTTCACCACCACCCTACCATGCTCCACACCTTTGATAACCAGGGCCTTGTATATGTTAGGTAGGTTCTCTGTCATTGATCATATCCTTAGCTACTAGACTGTCCTTGAACTCACTCTGCAGCACAAACGACCTTTTGGTCTTCCTGCTTTAGCCTCCTGAATAGCTGATTTGACAGGTTTGCTACCTGGCCCAGCTGACTTCTTTTATTGCAATTTTTAGTGAGGTTTTTGCATGTGGCCCAAGCCCACTCTTGTCCAAGTCTCCACGATCTCTTTGCTCCACAGTGAACTATAGCACCATCTTAAATCCTTGTTGGCCAGCCAGGGCTGAGTCTCCATTTGTACTCACTTATGCTCTACCCCCAGCTGAGAACTTTAGAAGTTTTAGCTCCAGGCCAGATTTTCTAGAACTGCAAACTCCTGTGTCCATTTGCCAACCAGAGAGATCTCCATTTGGATTACAAGACATGCCCAAAGCCAACGCCCAGTTGTCATCACAGGACCTGGCAGAACCATTCATCCTGTGTCTCAAGCCAAATCTCTGGTGTTTGTCTTGACTCCTCAGTCCTGCATCATGTAGTCATCTGCGGCCCCTTCTGGCCCTCCCAGCAAAGTAGATCCCAATCCAAAGAACCCCCTACCCCACTTAAGTGCCACAAACCAGAGCCCGTCCTTAGTCCGTGGATCATGGCCCAAACTTTACATCTTACTGTTTCTGCTCCCAGTGTACCCTTTACTTTTTGATCTTGGAAAGCTACTTGCTCAGGAGCAACACTTCTGTTGATCCACCTGCCTCAGTATCTTAAGTGCAGGGCTTACAGCCACAAGCTGTCATGCCTGGTTTGGTAAGATTCTTAGAGCAGGCGACTCATAGCTGCAGCCTCCCTTCTCTGCTCTATTTGTTCCTATTGAACTTAGGTCACCCCATGCTCTTCACTCTGGGGGACTGAGGCTTTACGCCTGCATTTCTTCCCCACTCTTTTTCCAGTTTCTGGCATGGTGCTAGGTGTAGAGCCCCTCAGAATGGGCCTTACCTAATGCCAAGTTGGAGCTGGAGGAAGGTCCCCACACCTGTCTCCCCACCTTATCCATCTTCCAGAGAAGCAGAAGCAGGAGCCAGTTTTGGAAAATGAAGTGTTTTTATTGCTATGTTTGCAGTGGCTTTTTTAGCACAGTAAGAATGTCCCCAAAGGCCTGCACTCTTACCCAGCCCCATCTCCCTGGCTTAGTCTAGCCCTGTGTGAAGGAAGCCTTTCTAGGGGCTACTTGGCTATTTCAGGCTTGACAGGACACAGATGTGAGTTTAAGCTGCTACGGAAGACTTGAGATGTCAAAAGTACATCAGCCTTTAGCTCAGAGGTGGGAGCTGTGCCCAGGATCCCTTCCATGGGCAATCCCTGCAATCATACCCAGCCCAGGAACAGGGTGTGGACAAGCCTGAGCATGCCAGGTGAGCAGACCCAGATCCCTGGGACAATGCTGTCGCCTTTTACGCCATAGGCTTAGGGGCAAAGGATAGTGTGGGGATGCCATTTACCCACTCCAGTCTCAGGCTGGAGACCATACAAAACATCCATACAACAGACTCACATAGTCAACAGCCTAAAGCTTTTGTTTTGCCTATGAAAGTTAAGTATAAATTCACACTCCTTGGCTAGGGTCAGAGAAGAAAGGTTGGAGGGGAAGGAGAGGAGTGGTAAGGTGGGGATGGTTGGGGCTTTTTAGAAACATACAAGCAGAAGACTCACTCTGTTTTTTTCTTCTTATAAAATGTGCAAAATACAAGCCTCCTTTGCCCAGAGGCTCTGTTTAACTTCTGGTATTCACCTTCACTAAGAGATAAGAGATCTACACATCTTCTATACACGCACATGCGTGCGCACAGATACACACACACATTCAGACCCAAGCTCATACAGTTAATTAATATTGGTGGCAATTGGCACAAGAACACAAGGTTCCATTGCTGACTGGCTCTCTAGCTTCTAGAATAGGGGTGGGAAGAGGGGTCTAATCCAGCTGAAACATTTACCTTGTTTCCACTGTCCCTCTCTCGCCTACCCTCCTGTCCCACCCACCTTATTCTTTCCCTCCTCTCCTGTTCCCCAAGCTGCCACTGTTGCTTGCAGGGTGAAGGTGTGTTACAGAGCTTAGGAGGCAGGCAGGTGGGGCTGGCCGGGCTAGGAGGTGGGTCCTGGGAACTGAAAGGAAGGACATGAGGTGGGACCTGGAAGCAACAAAAGTACCAGCGTGGCTGGGGGCTGGGGAGGAGAGGCATCTATTTTTGGTGGGTTGTGATATTTTTGGCGTTTTATTAAAAATGGAAAAAGTTATTTTTGTTAGCAGTCATGGTGCTTCCTCCCCTTCCCCCCCAGGCAGACCCCCAAACTGTCAAGGAAAGGCAAGCCCCCTGGAGGGATGGGTAGAGGCTAAAGCAGGGGCTGCTATGGCTACCAAAGGATGAGCTGGTGATGTGAGCTGGGGTGCCTATCACATGACACTCTCCACCACGACGACCTTGCTGCTTTCAGACACTGGAGTCAGGGTGGTCAGGCCCCTGACATCTGCATCCTGAGCTCTGTATTCCAAGTGGTGGAGGCCCCAGATAGGCTGGGTCAAGTGCTGCCAGCGCTGTGGGAGAGGAGAGCATGTTGAGCCAGCCTCCCATGAGTCACTTGCTCTACCCCATGGCAATAGTTTCTGCTACCTGCCACCAAGGCAGGTCTGTTTCTCTTCCAGGAGCACCCTTCCAGGTCATGCTCCCTACAATGGGAAGCAGGGTTAAGTGGCCCTTGTGTGGAAAGTGAGAGGTGGGCCTTACTTCCTTGGTTCCACATGAAGGGTTCGCTTTTCTTCTGTCGTCTGAGCTGGCTGTGCTTCTGGATGACGGTTTGCCCCTCCCAGGGAAGAGTGGGGTAGGGACCTTACCTCTGCCATGGTTCCTTTTGCCCTGAGGAGACAGCCCAGGAGGTGGAGGGGCACACACAGCATGGAAGAGAGTGCAAAGGCCCAGCCAATGGCTTCGCCCCACCATGGGTACACGTAAGTGTTGTTGTAGACCAGCGGCTCGTAGTATAGAATATTGAAGATGAAGATGCCCTGTGTAGACACGTGTCTTCAGTCATGGGGGCCCCATCACACCACCCCACTTGCCTAGCTTCCCCAGTCTTACCATGCAGACCAATGGGGTGAAAAAGGACCAGCACCATTTCATCCAGGGGCAAGGTCGGTACCCAATCATACAGGCAATGTCATCCAGGAAGCGGTCAGCTCCTGGAATAGGGTGAGGTGGATGGGAGTGATAGAGTTGGAGACTACCCCCTTCCATTCCACCCTGCAATTCCTAGTCCAGCCCTTCACCCTGACCTACCGTAAACCCAAGCCACCACCACACACTCCCAAAAGGCTTGCCACAGCAGGGTAGTGCCACTAGCTGAGTAGTAGTCAAAGAGCTGGAAGACGTACATGCCACCCTGGAGAACAGAGGCAGGTCAGGAAAGATGATGGCCCATGGCTGGAGATTGACAGTAGCCCGCCTTACCCTACTCACATCAGTCACCATGGAGAGATCGATGACAAAACAGAGGACACAGCAGAGAGCCACGGAGATCTCCCTTTGGAAACGGAAGTAGTAGGAGGCCGGGAGGAGATCCAGTAGCCCGGTGATGAAGCCCTCCACACCTACAAACTGTGGCCAGGGCAGCTCAGGCCCAGGTCTCCCATGTCCCCGTGCATCTCTTGCCCAATGTGCCAAGCCCCCTGACCACCAGCCCCTACCCCATTCTTGCCCTAGAGCTCCTGCAAACCTGGCTGTCCAGACCGAGCAGCAGCAGCATGAAGAAGAACAAGGCAGCCCAGAGTGGGGCCACAGGCATCAGTGTGACAGCCCGTGGGTAGGCAATGAAGGCTAGACCAGGCCCTGAGGGCAAAGATGCAGGGTGAGACTGGCCCTCAGCACCATCCTGAGTACCCTGACACTCAAGGTCATGCCCATCCCCCAGATAGTAAAAACTTGGGGGCTATTTGTGCCTCAGCATGGCTAGACCCATTGAGGTCCTACAGGCACCTCACACCAATAGTCTGGAAGGCTGTGGTCCTTGGTAGCCTCACCCCATATTAGCAGGACCTCCTGACTCACACTACTCTCCCTGGGCTCAAACAGCCATGGCAGTTTCTGGTTGCCCTGGGGTGACACAGCAGGGGCTGAAGGAGCAGCTCCTTTTCTATCTCCAGTACTCAACAACTATGAAGACACACCCTGCAGCCTTAGGGGTAGGTGACAGGAGGCCCTCCTGGCTCCAGAGAACAGCCTTGTTTCAGCTGCTTAGAGCCATCTCAACAGCTAGCTGAACTCGTCTGTCACGTTTCAGAATGCTTTCGTGCATGCCCTACATCAGGGTAGTTCTGCAGGTCTGGAGGTGGGCTGAGGTCTGGCAGCTCACCTGATTCTGCCACCTTGGAGATGTGCACACCCTGCTCTGTGGCCATGAAGCCCAGGATGGAGAAGACCACAAACCCAGCAAAGAAGCTGGTCCCACTGTTGATGAGTGCCAGGATGATGGCGTCCCTGGGGGTGGAGGGGCAGAATGTTCTGGTTTAGGCAGCCCCACTGCTGCAAGGCAGGGCAAGGCAGGGCAGGCAGGGCAGAGGCGGGTGCCTACTTGTAGCAGTTGTTGTTGAAGCGATTGTAGCTGCCTAGGGCTGTGAGGGCCCCCAGGCCAATGGCGTAAGAGAAGAAAATCTGGGTCCCGGCATCTATCCATACCTGGAAGGGATGGGCAAAGATCAGAGTCATTAGGGACCCTACTCAACAGGCTGTGTCCCCCAGTCTTGCTGTCATAAAGCACCTTTCCTCACCTGAGGAGACCCCAGCTTCGACCAGTCAGGTTTGAGATAGTAGACGATGCCATCCAGGGCTCCAGGCAGCAGCACCCCTCGCACGAGCAGCACCACAAGGACCACGTAGGGGAATGTAGCAGTGAAGTACACGATCTAGGGGCCCAGGGGGCTCAGAAAGGTTCTGAACCCCTGCTCCCCTTAAGTGGCCTCCTGCTTGGTGGCTACTGTGAGCTGACCACATAGGCCACAGTCTCCCCAGACTGCAGTCATGCTCAGAATTTAGGTGAGCAAAGCACTCATTCTATTCCTAAATGACCAACCATCCCCAGGGAAGCTAGGGGCCAGGCTGGAGCCCAGGCAGCCTCATAGCAGGCACCAGTCAGCTGTAGGAGGGGAGAGACAGGATCATGGCATTCCAAGGTGAGGGTCCCTAGGCACATCTAATGTATAAAGAGGAAAAATCAGTCCATGGGGAGAAAATATGAACTCTCCTGATGGGCAGGCTTCTCAGTATGTCCATGTGGGGACATGCCTTTATAGGACAGGAAGGTTTGGGGAGTGTGGGCAAGGAGAATCTGTGGCAATGTTACATAGGATTGTAACAAGTACATATTCCTCAGAGCCCTGTGGTCCGAAACTCCAGGGCATCCTTGATAGGGTGGTGGGGTCCATGGCAGCTAGGGATTCTAGCTGGGCAAGAAGACAGGGTTGGTTTTATAGCAGTGTTATTGGTGATGAGAGAGAGAAGGAAGGAGGGAGAGGAAGGGAGGAAGACAGCCGTTGAGGACCCTGTTGGGAATGAATGTTTGCAATCTGGCCCTCTAGGCACCTGACCATGTTCCATGGCTTAGCAGTTTTAATATGTTGGTTCATCTGTATCTGTAACCTGAGAGGGAACCTCTGAAGGAGGGGCTGAGGATCATAGAGGTGAGGAGAGAGCATAGAGATTAGGCATCTAGAGATAAGTAGGGAGAAACAGAGAGAGGCAGAAGGAAAGGAAGGAAAGAGAAAAGGGTTGAGATGGAGTGGTGGACATGGGGAAGGGCAGGTATGGCCTGGACCTTTCATCCTTAGGTCTGAAGGCTACAAGAAATAATGCCCATCAACAGGGTGACAGTAAAGACCTGTCTACTTGTAGGCTTGAGCCTCAGTCTAGTCACCTCCTGTTGTGTTTGTGTCCCTCCCAGGCAATGCTGCCCCCACCCTGCCTGCCTCCGGCTATACCTTTCCTGTTGACTTGACCCCTTTCCACACACAGAAGTAGACCAGCACCCAGCAGGCCAGCAGGCACAGGGTCACCTCCCAGTTGAGGGCCCCTGGCACCTCCAGCCCCGTAGAGAGCCTCAAGACTTTGTTCCTAGGGTAGAAAAGAAAGGAGGGCACCTGAGGGTCATGTCAGTAGAGGGCACAGTGACTGGGATTTGCTTTTGGAGTTGATGGGTCCTCCCTCACCACAGCCCTGATCTACTACAGGACTGACTATGCAGTCTCAGCTCCTTAGCCAGGTCAACATGATAGGGCAATGCAAATGACATGTTGCTGTAGGAGCAATGTCTATAAGTTCCAGGACTGACCTAGGCACTCCAGGAGGATAGGGACAGACAAAGCCCGGGAGTGGTTGTTTAGCATCCCTGGCCATGTGCCCCAGGGCTTGGCCACATATAGAGAGCCCAAGGGATGAGATAGGACGGGCTTGGCCCAGAGGCACCCGACTCACTCCCAGAACTCGATGACAGGTGATTGACGGTCGGCAAGCTGGTCACATGTGAGGTTGGCCAGGCTGGCATTGGCACAGTCTTCATGGCGAAAGATCTCCACACAGTCAGGAGTGTTCCAGGTGTGGCCACACGTGGCCCAGGGCAAAGTGGTGGTGAATGACTTGACCAGGTAATAGAAGCCCCAGGCCAGCACCATGACATAGTAGGTGTTGCAGTAGAAGACAATCACCATGGAGGCATAGCCCAGGCCTGAGGATGAGTGAGAAGCTTCCTTTTATTCTGGGCTTCTTTCTGGCCATTGTTCTACCACCCCCATTATCTCCCTTTTCCAGAGCTGGCACTGATTCTTGCTGGGTTCCTGACAGCTTGCTTCTTGCATGTCTCCTTCCTTCCCTGTATTCTACTTCCCTTTATCCTGCCAGAGGCTTCTCCAAACTTTGAGCATGACTGTGTGTGTTCCAAGCTACCTTTCCTGGCTGTCTCCCGCTAACATTTGCCGTGTTCCTCTACTAATCTCTGTGCTTCAGCTCCTTTATCTAGCCCAGTGCTAGACAGCCCTCCTCTCCTACCTTGTGTGGCTACTATATTCTGCTGCTAGTCCAGCTTCAAATGCTGTCCCTTTCCCAGGTCCCACTGCCACCTTGCAGCTACAGAAAGCAAGGACAAGGACCTCTGGAGTGAGTCAAGTGTGTCCAACAGGTCCTGTCCCTAAGCTTAACTATTTCTGCTTCATCCTTTTTATTAAAAAAGCAAGCTTGCCACTCCACCCTAGTTCCTGCACTTCAAGTTAACTGCAGATTCTCTCCTGAGCCTGGGAGGGTATTACCTAGCCCCCAAATCTAGTAGCTCAGGACAAGATTTCTTTATGTGGGTCATAGCTATAGTCTGTTCCCCTGCCCTAGTCCCAGTAGTTGAAAAAAGGAGTACTGAGAATTGGCTCAGGGTGGCTTACCTTTGAATAGGGGGCAGATATTCCAGACATTGATGCTGCCTGCCTTCATAAACTGGCCCAGTGAAATTTCCAGGAAGAAAATGGGGATTCCTCCAACCAGGGCAATCAGGACGTAGGGAATAAGGAACACACCTAGTGGAGGAAGCATAGAGTGGACTCGGGACGTGTCCTAATGAGCCCCTGCAGTAGGCAAGGACTTAACCCAAACCCTTCAGCCAAGCTGTCCAGGCCTCACAGACCAGACCAGCCTCCAAAGTCCTAGAAGGCCCAAGCAGAGCCCCAGTCCCATGACTTCCCACTGGGTGAATCAGTGCAAGAGTGGTCACTGACTCAGAGGCTCAAGGTGAACAATCCCAGGAGATCTACTCTAGGTTTGTTGAGAGGAGGCACAGTATTCTCTGTACCATGGGGTCCTTGGCCTGCGGACACCACCTAGGGTGACTTCACAGGCATCAAAAACACACAGGCTTATGCATGCAGACCATCTTTTTTGGCAGGCAGCAGAACAGGATGGAATGGCTAGGGTGTGTGCGCATGTGCGTGTTTTCCAAGCTGGGTGCTCAGGCTTGGGGGCTTGTTCAAAGGCAATGAGCCCAACTACCCTGTACTTTGCACTCATGAGGGTCACAGAAGAAAGCTGGGTGGGTGGCAAGCCTCTGCTTATGGGGGTATTGGTGTAGGACAAAGGTAGACAAGTCAAGGAAAGGGGCTGAGGCAAGATTTCAGTAATTAGATGGGCTAGTAGGAAGGAGGGGAGCAGCTCTGACCTACTTCCCCCTACTGCTCTCTAGGACCCCCTACTCTGCTCAGGCTCAGCTCTCTTAGCTACTCAGTAATGGAGTTAACTGCAGTTTGCCAGGCGGGCTCCTGCTCCCAGCATCCTTTCCGTGTGTGTGACCTTGGGCTAGAGGCCTTCCCTCTGGGACTCAGTTTCCCACCCATCACCTAGCTGCTTTAGCTCTCAAGCAATCCAGTTCTGCTTTGCAGTCCCAGGACAGGCAAGTGCCCACTACTGTTGCTAAGCTGAGCTTCAGTGGCATGGGATGTGCATGCAGCTCGTCTAGTGGCGGCGCCAGTCGGGCCAGGCCGCAGACTTCCCAAGCCTGGCTCAAGCACCAAGAGTTCCAAGCCTGGGTCAGAGGGGAGGGAAGAGAAGAGAAAAGGGAGGGGAGGGGAGGGGAGAGCGTGGGGGAGGGACAGAGTGGCCCATTGTGTTTGTGTGTGTTCCTGTGTGCACACGTGGGGGGGCATACAATGTGTCACTTGTGTGCCTGACCCACGGGGGCAGGCAGGGCTCCTCACCTCCTGGAGTCCCCTTCACTGGGGGCAGGCCTTCCCTTCCCACCTCAGTGGCCAATCACTCCCAGTCTGGGCTGGAAGTCTGGGAGGTAGCCCCCTCAGTTCATCAGGAAGCTCTCCTTGATAGCTTCCCCCTCCACTGCCAGGCACATGACCGGTGAGGGGGGTGGAGGCTGGTGCGCTGGGTCACTGAGTGTGAGGGGGCACTATGGCCCCCACGCGCTCCGGGCGGGCTTCTCCACCCTCTGGACTTCACCCCACTGCTCTGGTGGGCCTGTGGGAACTGACCCCTAATGAGAAGCCGGGATGCTCAGGGGCGGGGGCACTCACCTCCGCCGTTCTTGTAGCACAGGTAGGGGAAGCGCCACACGTTCCCCAGGCCCACGGCGAAGCCCACGCACGACATGATGAAGTCCATCTGGCGTGTCCAGGTCTCTCGTGGTGGCACGGCAAGGCGGCCGCCGGGCGGCCCAAGGCCCGTGGGGCCATCGCCCTTGGCTGGGGCACCGTCGGGCCCGGGCACGATGAGAGGACCCTTCTTTTCGTCGCCAGACACACTATAGATACCGTT
>LOJH01014850.1:13070-23827 GCA_001685095.1 Ellobius talpinus
CTCTCTCTCTCTCTCTCTCTCTCTGTGTGTGTGTGTGTGTGTGTGTGTGTCACTTTCCTTAGAGGAAAATAAATCTTTGTAGAATCAACTTTGTTTGTTCTACGTTAATGAATGAAGAATTTCCTACATATGACACTTCCCAAATGTGGAGGTTTGCAAGATGACTAAAGTTATGTATACTTTTCCCTTCTTTTCCTTATATTTACTTCTCTCTTTGGCTTATTCTAATAGAGCAGACTTTGTTCATACAGTATTCACTCTGTACTTGTTGGGCATGATCTGGATTCCCCTGGATAACAGACAGTGGGTGCATAAATCCTTTTAAATAAGAACGTAACATAGCATTCCATAATATTTTCACATAAGATATATAATGCTCCTATATACTTTATTTCTACATTGGTTATAATAACTAATGCAATATAAATGCTATTAGCACCATGTATGCTATGTTGATTAAGGAATAAACGATAGATGTTTGTATAGGTGTTTAGTGCAGACACATTGTTTGGCTCATAAATTTTGTTCTGTGCTTGGTTGACTTCCTGAATGTGGAACTTGTGAAATCAGAGGGCATCTTTTATTCTTTGTAAAACCAAACTCATTGTTCCCACGAAACAAAACCTAACAATAAGTGTTATACTCTATCATTTAGGTGTTGTGTATTCCCTGCCATTCTTCTTCTGTGTATGTCTATGAATATTATTTTTCAACCATAGTAATGAGAAATTAATATGTAGTATTAAGCATATATGAACATTTCTATTTATATGAACAAGATATGCAAACTAGACTCCCAATGTCTTTACTGCCCTTTCTCGTTTGTTAAAAATAGTATATCTGGGTTTCTTCTCAAAAGTGACTTCTCTTTCCATCTTTGGATTTTTGCACCTATAATACATTCCTCAATGTGGGATAGACTTGCAAATACTCACTATCAATATCTTTCAACATGTATGTAAGTTACATGTAGTAACTTTTCCAAAATTTCTTTTAAAATTGTGGGTGCATCTTGCAGGATTCTCTTATTGGGAGCAGTTATACCTTGATCTTTAAAATAGGTACATAGTCTTTTCATGTCATATACCCCCACTGTTTTATAAATACATATTTATGTGTGTTTCTTGTAGCATATAAAGGTTCACAGAAGGCCATTGTTTTGAACCAGAAGCTTTCATTGAGCCCTGAGAGAGTAGACTAAACCAGAAGTCACTTGGGTTTACTTCCAGGTCATTAAACTGAACTTGAAATAAGCCAGTTTTTCAAAGACATTTCTTATTGTAAAGCCATGATAATAAACTCTCTCTCTCCTCTCTCTCTCTCTCTCACTCTCTCTCTCTCTCTCTCTCCACACAGACACACACACGCAATGAAGAGAACCTACTATGAAGTTATAAGTACCTATATATAAGCATATACATTTGTATATACATGCATATGTACATATTTAATAAGGGTATACATGACCACTTCTCATCTGCTATCATACTTTTCTCAGTTTTATGCTAATAAATAAAGCAGAGGATCTTTGTATTTGTTCCTATAAGCATCTATGGTGATACTAAACAAGGCTCTGATCTCTGGGTATAGCAAATGTCATTTGTAGTCTTGTTCTTGCTTTTCTTTTTTATATTTTTAGAACAGTAGTATTTGGTTTACCCGATATCCCTGGGCTATCTCATCGCAGGTTCTTGATCACCTAAGCAGTGTCAGGATCCGGTTCCATCTCATGAAGTGGGCCTTAAATCTAATCAGATTGATTAGATTGGTTACTCGTCTAAGTTTTGTGCTACCATTTTAATAGCATATATTGCAGGCAAGACAGCATTGTAGATCCAAGGGTTTGTGGCTGTCCTGGTGTTTATATTTCTCTTTTGGTAGTGTGCAGAGTACCTTCTGGTGCCAAAAATATTTGGATAGGGGTGAAGGCTGTAGGTAGGCACCAGATCGACGTCTCCATGTTCAACGAGTTGTGCAGATGCTGACTTCAGCAATGGGGCCTTGCCTTCAGTTTATAGAGAACAACTTACAGTCTCAGCAACAGCCTGGGTTATTTTCATATTCCCATGGGATTTTTTTTGTCAACTATTGAATTAAATGTAAACCAATCCTAATACTGGAAACTTCATTTGGTGACAAGATATGGGCAGTTAGGGCTCTGTCTTTCCCATTATTTGTTAATTTAATTTAGATTGCCTATGTATGTATACATTTTAGGAAGCTTCTTCTGTATTAGGTTTCCATACCATCCTCAAAGATCCCTTATTTTAGTTGTCTCAGTCTCTCCCCATATTTTCTCCCTTGTCCCTCTCTCCCTAACCTCTTCTGACTTGACCCTCTAGTTTCAGCCTCCCATCCATTTCCCTTTTCTAATGATATCTATCTGATCCCTTTAGTCCCTTACACTATTACCTGCCTTCTGTGGTTTTGCAGATTGAAGAACATAATTATCATTGACTTAATAGCTCATATCTACATAAGAGAACACCATACGATACTTGTCTTTCTAGGTCTGGGATACCTTGCTCAGAATTTTTTTCTGGTTCTGTCTATTTACCTGCAGGTTTCATTTATTTCACTATTTTATTTGTTTGTTTGTTTATTTGTTTTGGTTTTTTAAGATGGGGTTTCTCTGTGTATTAGTCTTGGCTGACCTGGAACTCAACTTTTGTAGACCAGGCTGGCTGTGAACTCACTGAGATCCACTTGCCTTTGCCTCCCAAGTGCTGAGATTAAAGATGGGCACCACCACTGCTTGGCCCTTTAGTTCATTGTTTTAATGGCTGAGTAATATCCCATTGTTTAAATGTAACATATTTTCTTTATCCATTCTTCTGTAGAGAGACAGCTATGTTCTATGTTCTTTCCAATTTCTGCTATTATAAATAGAGTAGCAATGAACATGGTTGATTAAGTGTCTCTCGGGTAGGATGAAACATCCTTTGCAAATATGCCCAAGACTGGGTCAGCTAGATTTTGGCAGATATTATGCAGAGAGTGAGATACCTTGGAAGATTCCTTCCTACACATGATGTCTTCATCAGATTTGTCCCCTGAGCCCTATGGCAGGTGCATTGTAAGATCCAGAGAGAATGGAGGATTCAAAGAAAAGAAAGCCCTCCAAATCAGTATAGTCAAAGTCACATGAACTCACAGTCTGAGGCAACATACATGCATAGGGCCGCACAGTCTGCACCAGTTCCTGAATATATACTATGGTCTTCAGTTTAGTGTTTTTTATGGTACTCTTGAGGATATGAACAAGTGGGTCTCTGATCTCCAGGGTTCTTTTCTTCTGTTTTCTTTGTTCAATCCTCAAGTTCTAGTTATTGTTATATCTTATTATATTTTATTTTACTATAAAAATAAATACGTCATGTTAAGGTATACCCCATCATTTTAAGCACATAAGATAAATAACTTAAAACAACTAATTTGTATCGTTGGGTACCTGATACATGCTACCTGGGACTAAGTAAACACTCAGTGAATGCCTGTTAAATAATTGAGTACTATTCACATTTAAAAGAATTGTGTAATACTCTTAGGTAAACTGTCTAAGAAGTTTAAATCATGGCTTATACAAATACAAAGTGGCAATCTACAAAAGATGATTGTAACACTGATTAATCAAGATAATCAGTAAGATGATAAGGGTGGTTCAAAGTTGAACTTGAAAGACAAAATGATCAAGCAATTAGAAATGCTAAAAGGAAAGTGTTAGATTCAAAACTGGCTAAATTCCTATTTTGAATTAAAATATGTGCAGTCAACTTTACTACAGATTAGAATATATATATTCTAATATATATATATCAGATCATGCCTTTACTGAACAGAAAAAGAATCATTTGTATTATAGTCACTTTTCTATAATTAAATTTCTACCTTTTATCATTATAATGACAAAACAATATAATAAAATTATTCTTGTAATTGGGTCTCTACCCTCCTACCCCACAAAGAGATGCTTAAAAGTCTCTTTTGCTGTTTCCAAATATCTAAAGCTGGTTCCTAAAAATAAAAACTAGGTTTACTTTTGTATAAATTTGTATTTCTATTCTCACCCCTATTTCAGGAGTCTAAATAGCATTTTAATTAAACTATTGTTAACTGTGGTAAGATTTAATTGTTTATTTAAAAACTGAAAATTGTTTTCTTAATTGAACTTCTAAATATGCTTTGAATCCCTTTGCACTAGATAAGAATTTAGAGAATCCAATAAACAATTTCATTAACAATAAAATGTCATGTATTTTACCTTTTCTATCACTATGTGTATTTCTCTTTGGGTAACAAGGTTGACAATACTGTGAGATAGACGTTTCCCACTGGGTTCTCACTCCCATAAAAATGTTTCAGTGTGTTCTAGCACACTGATCCAATAAGACAAACTGCACACATGATTATCAAAATACTTTTATGCAGATGAAAATAAAGGGCAGAGGGATTGTTTCCCCAGGCACCATCACGTTGGCACTCTTGGGGTGAGAATCGTTCAGTCTAGCTAGAGCTAGCTCAGTTCAATTTAAGGAACATTTGGTTGTATAATCTTATACGTCATTTGTTTTCTTCTGTAGATGCCCTGCCCTTTCAAATCCCAATGCTCTGGACTTTTTGACCCTAATCTTGGTTAAATGTGATCATTGTAACCAAGATTGCTACAGCTGAAGCTTAGAAAGCAACCATTTGACCTGATGTTACTCTGCACCTGTGAAAACCTACTTGAGAGCTGACGGATCCCCTAAAAAAACATCTGTTTTCCAGTAGACTTCACTAAGGTGATATCTTGTTTGTGATCCAACAAATAAAGCTTGCCTGAAGATCAGAGTGTGAAGCAATCCACTAATTAGCCTTAGAAACCAGGCAGTGGTGGCACACATCTTAATCCTAGCACTCTGGAGGCAGAGACAAAAGGATCACTGTGAGTTTGAGGTCACCCTGGGCTACAAGAGATTGATCCAGTCTAAAAGAGAAACAGAGCCAGGGGATGGTGGCTCACATCTTTAATCCCAGTACTTGGGAGTCGCATGCCTTTAAGTCCCAGCACTAGGGAGATGGAGACAGAAAGGGATATGGTTGGGCAGAGAGAGGAATATGAGGAGGGAGGAGACAGAAGCTCATGGAATTCAATCTGAGGATTCAATCTGAGGATTCGTGGAGACAGGATCTTGCCCTCTTCAATCTGAGGATTCGGTAGAGGTAAAAAGTCTCACTAGTGGCTGGCTCCTTTGCTTCTCTGATCCCTCAGCATTTACCGTGACATCTAACTTTAGGTTTTTATTATTAAGTCCAGTTAGAAATCTTGCTACATTTCACTCTTCCTATTATTTCTATTTGTGGAAGGTGTTGTCTAATATCTACTGCTGACTCTGAGAGATCAGCTTTCCTCTCTCTTGGTTCTGCTCTGGGTGATGTAAGCCTTCTGATGGCCAGTATTAAAGAACATTTTTGCTGTCTGGTTGCCACTTGTCTTCTGTCAATGGGTCTCTCCTCAGGATATTACAGGACAGGTGGAAGAAGAGGCATATGGATCAGCATGACCAGGAATTTACTCTGGTTACATTACTGTGAGGTACCCACACATTTAGTGAAGATTACAGTTCAATTTATGAAGACCTTTGAAGGAAGTTGTACACTCCACATACTGCTCTGCTCCTTAAACTCAGCAGTTTCATCCATCTACTAATTTCGGTGTGTTGTTGAACTGTCCTGGTGGACTTCCCATGCTCTCTTCCTACATGTCTTCATCAGCCTTTCCTCAGTCACGAAGCTGAAGAAACCATCATATTACTATTTGGCCTACGCCGACACTTTGTTTTATAAAGCCACCAATGACAGAATGCTTCTCTTTACCTTTACAGGATAGTCTAGAATGAAAAACAACAAAAACAAAAAACCCTTCTAACTAGAAAACATGAAAGCAAAGAGGCAAAAGCAGTTAGTAATTGAAACAGATTTCTCTTTTGCAGCACTTTAGCAAACCAGGATCCCCCCTCCTAATGCTCTCTTTGCCACACAGCATCTTCTGTCCCTCTCATTCCGAATCCCTTTTCAAAAGAGGAGGTAGCAATACCATCAACAAGTTTAGAATAATAGACTGTTTAAAGTACAGATTTGCCACGCGTTAGGAAGTCTTTGTGCATATACTCTGCATTCTCCTTGATTATATTTGATCTTCAAGATACTGGGTCCTAATATTTATGAATTTCATTATCTTAACATTTTAATTTTTTACAGTGTTTGCAAGTATAATGATTATCTGTGTTTGCCTCCTCCCACAGGGGCTGATCATTTCCTGTCTTATTTGCTTGACCTTCCTTGTTTCCTGGTGAATCATTATTCTTCTTATTCTTACTATCATTATTAATTATATCATTTTCCCTTCCTTTTCCTCCCTCTCAGCCCTCCCATATTCTTGCCTGCCCCAACAGTAGCCATTTAATTAATATTGATAATATGGGGGCTTGAAAGAAAATGATCCCCAAAGGTCCTATTATGAGATATGGCCTTGTTAGAATAGGTATGGTCTTGTTGGTGGCAGTATGTCACAGTGGAGGTGGGCTTTGATGTATCATATACGCTCAAGATATAGCCCAGTGCCTCAGGCCATTTCCTGTTGCCTGCTTATCAAGATCCTGGCATCTCTGCCACCAGGTCTGTCTACATGCCACCATGTCACACCATGATGATAATGGAATAAACCTTCAAAAATGTAAGCCACTCCTATTAAATGTGTTTCCTTTATAAGAATTGCCATGAGCCAAATGGTGCACTTGGGAGGCAGAGACAGGTGGATCTCAGTAAGTTCGAGGCCATCTTGGTCTACAAAGTGGGTTTGAGGACAGCGAGACAATGAGGACAATTACACAGAGAAACACTGTCTCAAAAAGCCAAAACAAAGAAAGAAAGAAAGAAAGAAAGAAAGAAAGAAAAAAAAGAAAAGAAAAGAAAAAAAGAGTTGCCATGGTCATGGTGTCTCCTCACAACAATAGAAACTCTAATTAAGTCATAAACTATTATTTTGAAACATGATTACTATCAACAGCAGCGCACTAAGAAAGATCAGGATCATAGTAGTTGCAATATTTATTGCATAAAACAACTCTCTGTGTGTGTGTATGTGTGTGTGTGTTAAATGCATGAGACTGATAGGAACCAAAGCTCATCATCTTTTTTTTTTCCTGACTGGTTGATTAGCAAGCTCCTGGTATCTATCTGTCTCTGTCTCCAAAGCTGGAGAGCAGGTACACAGTGGGATCTGAATTCAGGTCCTTATGCCTGCATAAAAACTAGTCTTACCCACTGAGCCATTGTCTCAGCCCACTAAACAATGCTATGTGCAAGAGAATCAACTTAATGACAATTAAGAAGAGTTTTGAATGTATGCTAAACATAGTAAGTAAGTAAATATATAGAGCATGTCTTTCCCTGTGAAGCTGGCTGTAGGTTTTATATCTTTTCACTGAGTAGTTAAGGCTGCCCTCATTCTTGTTCTGTAGATGATAGTGACCTTGAACTCATGATCCTCCTGTGTTTGATTTCTGAGTTGATGGTCTGTGTCATCATGTGGCCTACAGTTTCTTTCTCAGGTTTCTTCATTTCAGGAGTGAAGACTGGATTAAAAGATCGTTAAATGTTACCTTGTAGACCAGCTCCTTGGGTAGACCTAGGAGTGCCAACGTGATGGTGCCTGGGGAAACAATCCCTCTGCCCTTTATTTTCATCTGCATAAAAGTATTTCCTACCTGAATTGTCGTAAATTTTCATATGTTAACTTTTATTATATTTTCTCTTTCTCAAGAACAAGTTATTAACCCAATGCCTTTTTATTGGTTGTTTTCTGAAAGCATAATGCAAATGTATTAATCTACCCTGACATTCAAAATAACAAGTATATTCTAAATATTTACAGAGAAGAAGTGTCCTAGCACATGAGGGAAAAAATAATCAGAGGGTAAGAGTGCACTAGAAATAAAAAATAAATAAATTAAACTAATCAAATGTTCTCATTATTTTTAAAGAAATACAAGCCCTTTAGTAAGCCATGTATCTCTCTCGACCTCATCTTAAAGAAGATTAAATTACATGTTGCCTTAAGCTCCTTGAAGTTCACCTAATTTATCATTTTATGAAACACATGGCTTTCCAAAGATTTCTCATGCACACACATACACATAGCCACACACTATTTTAACCTGTATGCTCAGTGGGCAGGTCCCTCAACTTTGTTGTCTGGAATACAGTTCTGGTCACCAGGCTATTTCTGTTGAAATAGCCGAGAAGAGAGTACCTAGGATTGAACATTCTGTTTTCTGTCAACTGCTCTGGTCATGTGTATCTCACTGGGTCAGTGCCAATTCCAGCCATTAACTAACCTCACTGTTTCTCCTTAGTAGCTATCAATAGAAGAATATATCAAGTGTTTTCTTGAGCAAGCACATTAAATATAAGAAAGTAGTGGAATCCTCAGAAAGTTAGGAACCATTTCTATTCCTATTTACGAGGTTTCGTGCAATAAAACTACCATTTGAAGTCACCAGAAATATATTCTTCTTGGTTGCCGGGAATTATTTTTTCTTTTATGTTTTGAGAAGGCATTAACCCGCATGGTCTCAAGGAGAAGTAACCAGTCATAACCTGTCACTTTTGTGTCAAAACACTTTTCAACTTAAATTATATGTTTGTATGTATATACATGTACATTTGCATGTTATACATGTTTATGTCGCACATATGCTTATGTGTACATGAGTGTATATATATGACATTACATATGTATACTCCTATAAAAGCTAGATTTTAGATAATTCTTATACTTGATGGTGAAATCATTCATAGTGTTTTCATGTGGTACAAGTAGCTGCCTCTCTCTCGAGACAGTTTTCTTTGATTTAGTTGGTGGCGTCTTATATTTCTGCTATTACAAAGTCAAATGATTTGCTATTGATTTTACTTTGAACCTGACACAATGATACTGCTTCGGCAGACTATAATGAATGTAGATCCAAGTGTTGCCCCAGGGTTTATTCTCACACTAAGCCTTTTTCCCATGTAGCCAATGCAAGTTATTTTTAAAAATTAAATAAATTTGAAAGGATTCATGTTATCTTCTTGTTCCCAGTAAGCCCAGAATTTTCAAGGTGCTATCTTAAGATGAGAAAAACCCTCAGACGTAAGTAATCCTACTGGAAAGATTATATAGGATTTTGTTTAATCCTTATTTTTTTCCACATTTTTATCTTTGACTTTCATCAAACTAAATCAATGAATATGACTAGTAGCGGGGCTCTTCTTACCTTAATGGACTTTTAAAAGCATCAGCTAAAACTTGTTATATTTCTAATTTAGAATCTTAACTCCCCTTAATGAAATGTGTTCTTAAATTCTCCTCAGATACGTACTTAGAGAGGATTCACATGACTTCATAAATGTCTTGAGCTGAAAATGAGAAGAGACTTAAGTTTAATTTGTTTGACTGAAATCTTTAAATTTTTGTTTGCATTATAATTAATTTTTGGCTCTTTGATACACATTAATTATTTTGTACTCTTTTTTGTAAATAGGTTTCCTATTTACACTTTCAGTTTTAAAGTCCCAGATGTTGATTTAGGTTGGAAAATCATGAAATGAGCATAGCTGAATTTCATCAAATGTTTACTATGTGCCAGGACTTTAGTCGAGAAATTCATATGCACATTTAGTTGTTCCTTGTAATTCTCCCCGAAGCTAAGAGGGAATGGGGGACACGAAGAAAGCAAAGCCCTCTAAGCCAAAATGATTGATGCACATAAAACCTACAGAGACTGAGGCACCATGCATGGGTCTGCACCAACTGGGGTCCTAGAGATGAAAGGAGAAGTGGACACATACCTCTGTCTCTAATCCAGTAGCCATCTCCAATCAATAACTACTTGCAAATGAAAATTTAGTTGCCTCCAAAGAAGTCTCATTGGGGAAATAGGAAATAAAGTACTCTTCTTCTTCTTCTTCTCCTTCTCCTTCTCCTTCTCCTTCTTCTTCCTCCTCCTCCTCCTCCTCCTCCTTCTTCCTCTTCTCTTCCTCCTTCTTCTCCTTTTCTTTTCTTTTTCCTTTTCTTTTTTTGTTTTTCTAGATAGGGTTTTGCTTTAGCTTTGGAGCCTCTCCTGGAACTAGGTTTTGTAGAACAGGATGGCCTCAACTCACAGAGAAATGCCTGCCTCTGCCTCCTGGGTGCTGGGATTAAAGGTGTGCACCACCACAGCCTATCTAAACTACTCTTAAGGGTAGGCTGCATGCTCTGTAGTAGATGGCCAACAGAAAAGGAAATCAATGTCATCTCTGGAGGTTCCTTGTCTCATGACATTGTGTTAGGGCTCTCCTTTTTAAAATTTCTGTTTCTTTTTTTATTTTAATTTATAAAAATTATACACACACACACTACCTTATATGTCCTTTGGCTCTTTTCCTTCTGTTTGCTTTTTTGTCCTATTTCAATGTGTTAGTTTTTATTTTATCTCATTGTATTTTATTTTATTATGTTTTATGTTATTTTATTATTATCTCACCCAAGTTTATTTGCTTTCTAATGGAAGACAGGAAGGGATTGAATCTGGATAGGAGGTGAGGTCAGGTGAGGGAGATTGGAGGAATAGAGGGAAGAGACATCTGAATCAGGATATATTATTTGAGAAAAACACAACTGATAGAGGAGGGTCATCTGCCTATATATTACTTTCATTGGTTAATAAAGAAACTGCCTTGGCCTTTTGATAGGC
>LOJH01014851.1:3178-23545 GCA_001685095.1 Ellobius talpinus
TGTGTGTGTGTACAAACTGTTCTATCAAGGTGCTTGCCTCAGTTGCACCAAATTAGGGTGCCTGGTTACCAGCCCCAATATTCCTTGGAGGTAGAAAATGAGTACATTGATGAAGTTATTACTTTGGCCTTGTAGTTTTTGATTGACAATATGTCCACATGGCTTTAAACTACGAGATCACACCAAGGCATGCAGTCTAGATATGTGTTTCCTTTCTAACACGGGTGTTTCCTCGCCATACCTGCTCTGATCCATCCTGATTCTTTATCTCCCTCCTTGTACCAGAAAAACACGATGTCAACCCATCTCCCTCAGTCTCCGGGATTCCCCCTCAGGCTGCCTGTGTGGTTCTCCAGCATCATTCACAGCAGTGGTCCTGTGCATAGGGAGCCAGCTCAGGGGAAGAGACTGGAGGGCATGTTGGGGAAGAGACCCTGAGAAGTTTTGTGCCCTCCTGTTCCTTTCCAGGCTTTCCCTGCACAGTAAAGTGATGCAGTGTACTGCTGAGGGGATCCAAGGGACCCTAGCTCCCCAAACTCTCTGCAGTCCAGAATTTAAAACAGAATCTCCCCACTTATTTACACGTCATTCCCCCCTCCCACCTGGGCTCCAGGCCCCCAAATTGGCTGGCTTGGGGTTTTGCCTCTGAAGGACCTGGAGAAGTAAGCTTTATAGTGGCCCTGTGGATGGGGCAAAACTTTGGGATAGGCAGCCAGAAGAGAAGACAAGAAGGAAATGGGGGAGACCAGGAAACAGTGAGGGAGCAGCAAGCCAACATCTTTGAAGGAAGAGGAATCCTGGGCCAGGCCCTGCCATTCAGGAACAGCCCTTGAGTGGTTTTGCAGGAGACCACACGTGTGCTCCCATGCTGACAATCTACATCATCACTGTTTTCCAGGATCAACAAATCAAGGCATTTTTATAGGTTAAAACATAGCAGTAGTTTATCTTGGTTTTCACCAAATTAAGATGTTCTTTAGAAGCTGTGCAAATTGTTTAAAGTAACCTCAATCTACTTCAGTCATGTCCTCTGCTGACTTGGCTTCTCTTTCTGCCTCCATCTTGAACTGGACTCCACAAAGGTCGGGCCTTAGAAGTGGGGCCTCCCCCACTTCTAAGGGAGTAAGGATGATGTAATTAGAGAACAAAGATGAATGAGCTGGGTGCAAGTTCAAGACTGATGAGGGGTTATGCATGGTTTATAAACAGAGACGTGGATGGATGAACCGTAAAAGACATCAGCATCCACTTACACTGTTGGTAGAGTATTGGTAGAGTGTTGGTAGAGCTAAATACCAGTCCCTGGGTAAAGAAGACAAACAGTTAATGAGACGGGACGAGGACCCTGCCTTCCTGATGCTTATACATGCTTGGGAAGGTAGCTGTTAGTAAAATGAGTATGTGATTGCAAGCTAAAATAAGCTCTCAAGGGAAAGACACCAAGTCCTCTGTGGATGTGCACAAAAGGCACTGGGAGACCAGGGCAGGCATTCTCATGAGCAGCTCCCACCTGCTGGGGTTCTTGGGTGGTCCAGGACGTTGAAGGTAATCTGATTTGAGTCAGACCGGTTCAGTTAGGAATGGTATTTGGTTGCTACTTCACCAAAGAGACTGGCAGCTATGGAGCATTTGCCATTTTCTGTATGTATGTCCATGTGCAGTTGGTGTTTCCGGCACACGGGGAAAAGGTATCTTGTCATGACAGGCTGGGCGTGTTGTCTTCAGTTGGCTGTGGTTTTCTATTGCTCTAATTCTTGCTTTTAAATTAAACATTAATTCCTACTATTTCATTTTATTGCACACAATAAAATGTGCATTGAAGTTTAAATGTGAATCGTCCCCTTTCCTGTTGAGAAGGCAAATAGGAGATAATGCTGATGCTGCTTATTCGTGGACAGTTATCTCTATTCCGTGTTATCACTGAATAGCATCCCAGGTAAAAATAGCTGTGCCAGGTGGACTGGAAATATTGCCCCTCTATGCCTATCTTCTGCTCCCATTGAAAGATGTAGCCTCCTCCCTTCCTACACACACAACTTTCCTAGAAACTAATCCCTAGCCTTGCACATGCAAAGAATGAACTCTGCCCCAAGCCACACCCCCAGCCCTTGAATTTTCAGAGGAGGAGGTATTTTTAAACTTAGTGTTTTAGTTACTGTAAATTTTCATAATTGGCTTTTTAGTAATATATATAAATTTATATATTTAGTAAAGACAAATATATATACACACACTAATTGGATATATATATCCAATTGCAATGATGTTGTGAGTAACAATCTCACAGTGTACTCTCTTGGATACTCTAAAAAGCAGTGTGCTTCAACATTATCGTCAGTAAACCGTCTCTGTGCACAGAACTATGCTAACCACTGTGGCTAACGTGGATTAGAAAGCCAGTTTCAACATGTCAGGAGTCCATCCCTCCTCTTAGGAACAGAAGTTATACACGCAGAGAGTATTTTGTTTGCTCTGTGGAGACATCATTAACAGTCAAAGGGAGGAAACCAACCAAGGAGAAGGATTGTGGAAGAGGTACCACTTGAGTTGAGTCTTGAAAGATGACACTTGTAACCGTTAAAGAAAGAGATGGAAGTGTTAGGGGAGTGAGGTTCCTGTGGGGGGAAAATATTGTTAATAATCCAACTTCGCCTTAACCGTGGGTTTTTGTGGTGGCACACACCTTTAAGCACAGCACTTGGGAGGCAGAGGCAGGCAGATCTCTGTGAGTTCGAGACAAGCCTGGTCTACAGAGTGAGTTCCAGGACAGTCAGGGCTACACAGAGAAACTCTGTCTTGAGGAGAAAAACAAAAAACAAGCTTCTCTATAACGTGTCAAATTTCAGGATTTATAAGTGGTTGAAAGTAACAAGGTACCGAGAATAAAGCAATGCTGTCATCGGGACTCAGGCGAATCCATCTCAAAGCCACTCTGACTGCGATGGCCGTATCCTGAACTCTGGGGGTTGTGGCACTGAAAAGTAAGTAGGCCAATGCTTCTTCTGTGTAGCTTGAGGCACTGTGTTTAGGGGGACGTGGGAGAAAGGAGTGTAGGTGACTCCCACTCTGCTCTGCCATCCAAGAGGTCTTGCCATAAATAAAGGGAATGCAGGCATCCCCTGGGACTGGGAAACAGGAATATGGGCGGTGCTTATATGCAGTTGACTGATCCCCTGACAAAAAGTCTGCCCTTCTAACTTCAGAAGATCCAGTAACTTCTGTGCCAATGTATAGGATAGCATCAAGGGGCAGGAGAGATGGTTCAGTAGTTGAGAGTACTTACTCTTGCGGAGGGTCAGGGTTTGGTTGCCATCATCCAACTGCCTATAATTCCACTTCTAGGGCTCCCAGGCTCTCTTCTGGTCCCTGAGGCATCAGACATGCACATGGCATACATACGCACACGGGCATTCATATATGCATGTAAAACAAAAATAAATCTTAAATAAAATAAGATTAAGAAGGTCTATTAGTGCCTAACAAATATAATCTGCTCCCCTATCCCACATCCAGCTTTAGTTCGAGTGAACATTAGATTTCACCTGCTGTTTGTGGCCTTGAAGTACTTAAAGCTCACAGTCATGCCCAGGGCAGTTCTCACACTTACACACCGTCTGACTGACTTTTCCTTTGGTCTTTTCTTATTTCTTTTTTTTTTTCTTCTTTTAATGAGACAAGGTCTCTCTGTGTAGCCCTGGCTGTACTGGAACTCACTCTGTAGACCAGACTGGTCTCGAACTCACAGAGATCTGCCTGCCTCTACCTCCTGAGTTCTGGGATTTAAGATGTGTGCCACCATACCAGCCCCCCTCTTTTTTTTACATGACCCCACCATCTAATAAGCATGAGATTTCTGCTGAGATTCTAGCAGAAACTTGTTAAAACCAGCGAGAAGCTGGGTGTGATGGCTCACACCTATAAACTCAGCACTTGGGAAGATGAAACAAGAGGATTGTCACTTGTTAGAGGCCAGCCTGGGTTTTGGTGTAAGACATTAGCTAGCTAGCTAGCTAGCTAGATGATCGATCGATCGATTGATAGATAGATAGATAGATAGATAGAACAGACAGATAGATAGATAAATGAATGAATGAATGAATGAATAAATAAATAAATAAATAAGCAAAACAGTATTGAAACTAGCTCATTAAATATGTGCTTTTCGATTGTGTTGCTCAAGTAACTGTATTGAGCCACAGAGATGAGTAAACACTGTAATCAGGCTGAGCTAACTGAAGGAGGAGGCTACAAAGAAATGAGGAAAACTAGTCCGCCTCTGCCAGGGATGGTCTAATCCAAAAACAGACTTCCTGGCTCAGTAGTAGAGTACTTGCCTATCATGTAAGGGATGCTAGGTTCCGTTCCCAATGTAGCACCCCTCCCCACGAATAATCTTTTAATCAGCTGTAATGAATCGTGAGTTCAAGGCCAATCTGGGCTATGTAGTGACATGCTCTCTCAAAAAAGCTAAAAGATAATGAATAAATGTGTGAATTCCCCGTGTCTGTGACTTGGGTAAGACATTAACCTATCTGAGCCTCTTTGTCATGGTGACAACAACCCTTTGGTATCTGAAATGCCAGGGTAATGCTGTCTTCAAAGGCTGGATATAGGATGTTATAAACTCTTAAAATATATTTTCTGTTGTGTGCATGTGGGGGGGTTGGTCATAGGTGTGTCATAGCACACACGGAAGTCATAACTTCCTGGCGTTCAGTCCCATCTTCTACCTCACTGAGGCAGATCTCTGTTTTGTCTGCTGCTCTGTGTGCTTTAGGTTGACTGGTCTGCTAACTTAAGGCAACTCTCCTGCTTCTGCCTTCATCTTGCTATAGAAACGCTGGAATGACAGGAACACTCCTCTACAACGTCCAGCTTTTGAAGTGCATTGTGGGATGCGAGTCAGGTCATCAGGTTTATGCCATAAGCACTGTCCCCCACTGGGCTGTCTTCCTGACCCTGGGATTGTAGAAAGCTATGCACATGGAACGGGCTTCACACAATGCCTGGTGTATGGCTAAGTGCTTCTCTAGCCCTTACCTTTCGGCTCACACAGTGCTCGATGACTTTCCTTTCACTGAAAAAAGCAGGAAGAATGAAGATTTCTTAAGTTAAATAACATGTATTAACTTTCCTTTATGTGTCTCAAATCTCTAATTGATTTTCCCCTGGGAACCCGGGTAGGGACCTGTTTTCCTCCAGCGCTTATCAGGGCTGGTGGAAGCAAAGGTAATCCAATGCCTGCTGAGAAGAGACTAATTTTAGCTACTCCTCTGTCAACAGGTCTTTCACACACTAAGCAAAATCACCACCAAAGAGGAAAAGGAAGTCACTGGACTTCTTCCTTCCATGTTGTCTGTTGGTAACGCTTGTCACAAGCCCTGTCTCCTGGTACCGTCCTTTCTCACACAGAAAGGACAGCACTCAGGCTCCAGGAGGTTGCAGTGCCTCAGCCCCATCGCTGGGACCTGTTTATCCTTGGGAAGAAGTTCAGTTTCCTTCTTCTTACCGGAAGCCAATGGTCGAAAGGGTCTTCATTTGCGGAGTCTACCGCAGCATTCTGTAACACAAGCCGTTAGTTTAGCTCATCTTTTCCATGTAGCAGACACGGAGCTGGTGCTGCCTGGACAGAGGCAAAGATGTTGTGTGTCGGAGGGGGTGGGTGCCCACGGCTCTGGAAAGCAAGGGTGGGCTAAGGAAGCCTGTTCCATGGGCCAGGACCACAGCATTAGACCCCCGGTCCACAAGACTGAGAATTTTTCCCAGTCAGGATCTAGGGTTAGGGCTGCCTATGCCCCAAATAGTTGCTCCGGGGAGCCCTTTTGTCCTCTTGGTGGATGAGAGAGAAAAGTGGTTACAAGGAGACCAGGTGGCTTCCTTCTGTACTCCTAAAAAGGACCAGTATTCCAGAGCTGTTTCTGTTGCCTGCAGCCGGCCGCTTTTCATCCTCCCTTTTTGAAAGGCTACGTCGTAGAGCAGATAAAAATGGCGTTCTGGAACTAGATGCCTGGGCTCCTAGCCAAGTTCCACAGGGCTTGTTTTTCCTCTGTGCCGGTTTTCCTTCCCTCTGAACCAAGTTTGCTACTTTTACCCAGGATGTGGGTTGTCATGAGTCTCACAGGTCTAGGGTCCCACATAGCGAATGGAACCTTGGAGAAGTCAAAGGAATCAGTTAATCAGAGAGATCATTGCAAATGATCGAGGCTCAATCGGTAGGCTCTTATGATGTCACAGATGGTGACTGGGAGAGGACTCTAATGACTCATGGACCATGAACACATCAGTGTCCCAGGAGAAAGACCAAAAAGACACCGTCATCTTTATTTTACATTCTAGGACACCAGGACTCTGGATGGTAGGATAACTTGCTAAAATCTGGCTGAGGCAGCTGGCTCGTGCCATCCTAGTGCCTGCCCTCCCCACACCTGATTGTCTCTCCATCTTATCCATGGTGGGTGGAACACGAAAATACTCACATTCAAGAATGGTGCCTCTGCAGCATTGACAGCATAAGCTTCTTGTTATAAATATACTCAAGTTGCTGATCCAAATTAACACCCGAATTTGAACGTTTGGAAAGTTTCTACCTTATAGGGAGGAGAGCAACAGATACTTTATGAAGATGAAGAAGTTCTGAGAATGAAAGTAATAGAATTTTGGGGGAGAAAATATTAATGTATTTTATTGCATAAATATTTTAACTACTTACAAATAATAAGCTGTATTTTCTTAAAGAAAAATAAAGGTTAGCATGCTTTAATGTGTGGCCTGGGGATGTAGCTCAGTTGGCACACATGCACAGACCCTGGGTTTGGTCCCCAGCACCACTTAAATGAGGCATGGTAAAGCACACTTATATCCTGTCCCTCTGAGATAGAGACTGGAGGAACAAGGGTTCAAGACCTGCCTGAGGTATAAGACTCAGTCTCAAAAAAATTAACGTATAAATAACACATCCAATTCAACAAAAACATTTAAGAACGTGATTTTTAAAAGACAAACAAAGAACAGTTTTCAGATGGAGAAACACACTGACATAGCATAAAAAATTACGTTAACTAGGAAGGGGCATAAAATAGATGCTAATTAGGAAGAGAAATAGGAACAGGGGAGAGAGTAATTGGAATAAACTATATATACATATTAAATTATTGAATTATAAAAGTAATCAATTTAAAAAGACAAGTAAATAAAAATAATAAAATTGAAATATTAAGAGGATAGGTCTAATATTAAACATTCTTATACCAGTAAAATGCAAACTGGGAAGTTTTTAAGGTGTGTTTACTTTGTTTAAGTAAAAAAAAGTAAACTTTTTTTTAAATTAAACTTTATTTTTCTCCACACCCCTCCCTTCCTCCCCTCTACCTTTCCCATGATCCGCATGCTCCCAAGTCACTCGGGAGATCTTGCCTTTTTCTACTTCCCATGTAGTTTAGATCTACGCATGTCTCTTAGGGTCCTCTTTGTTGTCTAGGTTCTTTGGGATTGTGAATTGTAGGCTGGTTTTCTTTGCTTTATGTCTAAAAGCCGCTTATGAGTGAACACATATTATATTTGTCTTTCTGGGTCTGGGTTACCTCTCAATATAATGCTTTCTAGATTTATCCAATTGCCTGCAAATTTCAAAATGTCATTTTTTCCCATTGTGTAAATGTACCACATCTTCTTTATGTATTCTTTGGTTGAGGGGCATATAGGTTGTTTCCAGGTTCTGACTCTGACAAATAATGCTGCTATGAACATAGTTGAACCCAAAATGGTAAACTTTTTTTACATTTATTTTATGTGTGTGGGTGTTTAGCCTGCACCACATTCATGCAGTGCCCTCTGGGGCCAGAAGAGGGCGTCTGATCCTTTGACACCGGAATTACCATCAGTTAGTTCTATGCCATCGTGATGGGAACCCAACCCAGGTCCTTTGAAAGAGCCACAGGTGCTCTTAACACTGTGCCATCCCTTCAGCCCCAGAAAATAGCAAACATTTTCAATTAGAATACCAGTAGACTTATTAGGTAAACTAAGATGTTAATATAATGCTGTTCAAATGGTACAAAATAATTAACCTTAAACCAGACGATCTAGAAAACATCTGCCTTGGAACATCTCATAGCTTCGTACATCACCCCCAAAGACTCAGGGTTCTATCAAGGAAGAAGGGACAGAAATATAAGAGTGAAGAAGGTAGAAAGGACCAGGGTGGACTCCTGACTTCCAGGTTTGACATAGCTGTGGATCACACAGCAGCTGCGGTTACCTGCACAGAATAGGCTCAAAAATGCTTTTATAAATGAAGGTGACAGGGGTTCATGGGCCCTAGCTCTCCCTGAGAAGTTGAGAAAGGGTCAGGGTTGAGGGGCATGTCTTAAGTGCTGTAGGCACTGGTAAATTACCCATGCTCCTGCCTGTAAGCAACCCTAGTGAAACTCACTGGATGAATAAAAGATTCAAAAGGAGAGGGCTGGATGGCTCAGTGGTTAAGAGTACTGGTGCTGATCCAGAGGCCCTGGGTTTGGTTCCCATCACCCACCTGGTAATAATCCACCACTGTCTGTCACTCGAGCTGCAAAGGATCTGATCCCTTCTTCTGGCCTGCCTGGCATTGCGTGCATATGATGCACAGACATACATGAAGGCAAAACTCCATGCACATAAAATAAAAATAAATAGAATATTTAAAAAAGAAAAGAAAGCAGAAGGTGGCTAAAAAGGTAACCAGGAACAACAGTGGGGGGGACAGAAAACAGGAGTGAGGATGGGTACAATCAACACATTATACACACATGTGGACATATGATGAAATCTACTGTCATATGTGATTAGTATAAAGTAATAAAAATCTTAAAAATAGTCATTGCTTTTGGCCAAGGTCTATTTCTGGGCCTCTATCGTAGAGAAATCATCAGAAACTCCATTAGGCTTTTGATCAGAGGTTCTCTTCACAGGGTATTATTTGAAAGAGAGATTCTGAGGGTAACCTGTGCTCCCAGTGCCGGCAGAGTGGCTAACTGTCTTACAGTGGGTGCTAGCAACTAAAGTCATGCCCGGACTCTGGTGTCACCCACTGGGTTCAAATTCTACCTCTGACATGCCACAGATATCTCTCCGCATTCCACTTTCCTTACTAACGGTCATGCTAAGTGTATCCGTTACGTGGGGTTGATATGTAAGTTCAATGGATCGATATACAAAACTAACCCAAATGTGTATCTTTCGCTTCCTGTGGCTAGACTCAGCAGCTGGAATCAACCCTGATTCTTTCTCACACCGTCATTTTCCTTGGAGAATCTCCAAGGCTTCTTGTGTAAATTGATGAGTCTTCTGTACAGGTGAGAAGACAAATTTCAGTCATTTGTGAGTGGAGAATATCTATTCTGGGTTAATCTCTTGGCCAAGGAACTTTCTAAATCCTCTTCTCCATTGCTTTCTGGTTTTAAAGTGATGTGAGGGGCGTATTAGGAAACGCAGGTTGCTGGTTTCCACCCACTGAAACCCTGATTGAGGCGGCCTAGGGTGGAGCCAACTGGCTGTAGTTCCTACAGCTCCCAGGAAGTGATGGTGGTGACACTCTGTCGACCCCTCTCTCACAACCCTGCTCTACCTGCTTCATCTTTTAGTGGCTTTAATACTGTTTAGTCAACATTTTCATTCCTGCAGAGGCTAATTTCTGAGCGTTGTCACCTTTCTGCCCTCCAGTTTCTAGCCAGGGCCTTGAGACCCAGGAGCTGTGTTCCAATAATGTGACTCCGAGCGTTCAGTACGATGTCAGAAATACTCACCTTTTCTCGTCCCCTCAACTGCCCTGAAGGGAATGGTTAAAGCTGAGAGACTGGGAACCCAGGCATCCCACATGCATCTGGTGGTCACAGTCCTCCTGGCCCCAAAGTCTGAGCCCTTGCTTTTCTGTCCTTCCTGTTTCAGTGGTGGCAATGTCACCACATCTGCCATCAGCATGCCTATCCAGCTGTGCTTGGCTCCTTCCTGCCTGCCTCTTTCACAAACTGGAACCTCCTCTCTCAGCAGCTTCTGTCCAGAGGCCTCGGGAGCCATCTACAACCAGGAAGCTGTTCCAAGCAACACCTGCTCACGGTGCAGGCCAGCTGCTCTGCTTTCCCTACGTGGCAATTCAGCATGTGTGTGTTTTTCATGATGAGGGACTTTGTTTTCTTAACTGGATTTGAGCACAAAGCAGGACTCATTTCCTGCATCTGCAGGTCCCCTCAGAGGAGCCCTGAGGGGGCTCTCAGTGCCCCCTTCACCCTCAGCCCTCACTTCCTCCTCTTTTCTCTCCCTTCCTCCCATCTCGTTTCAACAAAAACACAGGAAAAGAACAAAATATAGGCCAGGTTCCTCCTTCTTTATTCCCTCCCTGCATCCAGCATGCTTGGTTTGTTGCTATGTGCCCCATTGTTCCACAGTGCCATGAGAGAACTCTTCCATTGGATCCCCAGAACTTACCCATCTTATACAGGAAGCTTGTAACCTCTCAGCATCTGTCCTTGGGATTTAGCATCTTTGGAACTCCATCTTGGTCATTTCCACAGTCATTTTGCAACAACGATTCCACCTTCCTAGTAGGTTCTCTTTCCCACTGCCCTAGCAGGCTGAGTTTGGAAAATGAGAATTTATTCTGAAAAACATTTGCACAAAATTAAACTGTGGTCTGGAAGTGTGCCCTTGGGTGCCGCCTCACCTGTTGGATCCAAATCCTTTTCGTGAGCCCTGCGGTCCTTCCTACCTCCTGTACATGCTGTGGCCCAGCAGCCCTCATCTTCCTCTTGAGCAGTAGCTATTTTCCTCTTTCACTGAAAGAAATCTACACTGTTAATTACAAATTTTAAGTCAGTCATGGTAGTACAGAGTCAAGAGACTGAGATAAGAGCTTGAGTTTGCTGTAGCCAGCCTGAGCTACACTGTAAGTTCTGGGCCAGCCAAGGATACATATCAAAAGCCTATAATAGCAAGCAATGAAACACACACACACACACACACAAAATCCAAGAACATAGCACAGGTCTTTGTGCACTATTCCTATCTACCTGGCCTCCCATTTTATACTCAGGATGCTCCCACATCCAAGCAAGCTCATACCTAGACAATGAATGCTGGTTTCTCTCTGTCTTTAAGGACCTTTTGTGTTCCTTAGTTTTGCCTTCTTGTTCCTGTGTTCTTCAATTTCTAGCCCCAGGTCACCTCCCAACCTCTTCCTATCTTCAACTCACAGGCTCTCCAGCCAGCTCCCTTCCCTCCTGCTCTAGGAAGTCCTTCAGGTAGTAGCCACTTCTCCATTCTTCCTTCAGCGTTACTTTCTTTCCTCATTACTTTGGTCAGGTCTTTGCCAGCTTCCTTCGTTGATCCCACTCCTCCCCCATCTCTATATCTAGAAAGTTCACCGCTGTGCCTCCTATCTGTGTGATTCCTCAGTGGCTGCTTCCCTCAGAAATCCTTTGCCATGCAGTTTAAGCCTTGGATTCACACTTGCTGAAAGCATTTTCTTTAGATCTCTTTAAAAGCCTCGCCACCCAGCCACCTGAGGATGAGGTAGAACATTTAAGTCCCGCCTTCTTTAAAGCTCAACCAATCACAGATGGAACAGGCTAACCCAGAAAACACAGCACCAACAGGAAACAGACCAGCAGACCTTCCATACAAAATGAAGAGTTGGTTTGAGAGAAACAGAACTTATTTCTAAGAAGAACACATTATCTCTGCGTGAATTCAAGACACCGTTTTTTCAACTCTTGGGGTTTTTGAAGTCAGAATGGTGGTGTGAGCCTGTAATCCCGCACTTGAGAGGCCAAAGCAGTAGTAGGATCTGGTGTTTGAGATCATTCTGAGGTGCATAGGGAGTCTGTGCAGGGCGGTAGTGGCGCATGCCCCTAGTCCCAGCACTCGGGAGGCAGAGGCAGGCAGATCTCTGTGAGTTCGAGGCCAGCCTGGTCTACAGAGTTCCAGAATAGCCAGGGCTACACAAAACAGCCCTGTCTCAAGGGGAAAAAAAAAGAAATTGAAAAAAAGCAAACAACAAAACCAGGCTAACTCAAATGTTATGTATACTGTAACAAAATAAAAATTTAAATTCTCCAGAGGAGATGGCTTGCTATGATTTTAAGTCATGCCTACTGTGAACCACTATGCATTTATGATCATAAACACACATTGCTAAATGAAAATATATGTTATAGGCTGGGATGCGTAATAGGACCAAAATTCTGTGCAATCGGGTATATAAGTACAGAGTCATCAAAATAAGGTCTTGTAGTGATCGACTTTTTAGAAGATTTCAACTTTTTTACCTCTCTTTTGTTTCTTCACTATTGTATGTTTTTCACTTAAAAAGATTGTTTTTTAAATCAAAATATACTAGTTTTCTTTCTCGGTAAGCCAAATTCAATTTTTGGTCATTCTTTTATACCTTCATAACTTTTTAGAAGGTTTCTGTACCCCAATATTAAGTTTCTCTGCCACTGAAATAAATCAGATCAGGCCAAATTAATAATAACAGATTTAATCTGAGCAAAGCAACTCCCAGGTGTTCTCAGGGAAAGAGAAAGGAAGCAGGTCTAGAGAGGGAGACTTAAATATCCTGTAGGTGTGGTTGTGAGCAGGTCAGGGGAGGCGCCATCTCTTGGCAATCTTGCTCAGAGTGGGCAGGCTTTGGAGAAAGAGGGAGGGAGGAGGGGGGCTGGGATGAAGCTTCTGCCTAAACACTTTTTATTGTGAAAAATTTGCCTGATCTTTTTTATCATGAAATAAGCTATCTGTCTGTCTGTCTGTCTGTCTATCTATCATCTATCTTAAAGGAAAACAATAAAAATGGACATGGGTTTCCCAATCAAATCCTTCCTGTTCTTCCTATAGAAAGAACTCAGCCACTCCTGAGTTTCTCCATTTCCCTTTCTTTGTAGTCATGTGACATCTACCTGTTCAGTCCCTTATGCTACAACTTGTGTTTCTGGGATGCACATTAATTCATAAGCCATTGCCAAAGAAGGGAACTGACCAACACACCCAGCAGCCTTGCTGTTTATTAGAGATGTTTTCCAGCACATAAACGTTCTACCCACCGCAGAACCGTGGCTGGCCAGCCAGAGTCTCAGGAGGGAAGCCCATTGCTGCAACTTATCATGGCTCTCTCCAGCCTGTGCTCTGCTCTGCTCCGAAGGCACTGTTAGCATATAGTCTGTCCTGCTCTTCAGTCATTTGGTCCTAAGGCAGCTTCCTCAACCTTCTTAGAAACTTCTCTTTGTTTTGCATGTACATGACCTTGGGTTCAGTTCCCAGCACCAGGCAAACACACACACCCATGCGGGGGAGGGGGGAGGGGGGAGGTATCTTTCTCTTTTCTAAAAGATGAGTTTTTATGTTGTTAGAAATTCAGTCTGTCTTGAGGCTGGGGATGTAGTTCAGTTAGTTGAAAACTCACCTAGCATGCACAAAGCCTTGGGTTCAGACCCCAATACCATATTAAACTAGAGATGGTTCTATATGCCAGTAATCACAATACTCAGGAGTTCTAAGCAGGAGGATCAGAAATTTGAGGTCATCCTTGGCTACACAGCAAGTCCACCATCAGCCTAAATGAAATTTAATGTGTCTTGAGTTGGTGTTTATAATTAGGATTGGTATTAGCTTTATTAATATTCTAATTAAAAAGTTACATAGAATTTTTCCTTTTTCATATACTAATCTCAGTTATCTTATTCTTTTTAAAGTTTTTATGCATGTGAATATTTTACCTGGTGTATGTCTGTTCACTATGTGTGTTCCTGGTGCCCGTGAAGCTCAGAAAAGAGTATTGGATCCCCTAGCACTGGAGTTACATGCAACAGTTGCTAGTTACCCTGTGGGTGCTGGGAATCAAACCTGAGTTCTCCAGGAGAGTAGCCAGTGCTGTTAACTCTTGAGCCATCTCTAAGCCCCAATTTCAGTTATTTTTATTACTTCTGTTGGGTTTTTTGAGATTATAATATAATTATATTGTTCCTGCTTTCCCTTTCCCCTTCTAAATCCTCCCTTATACCCCTCCCGTTCTCTTTCACGTTTGTGACCTCTTTTGTCATTAACTATTGTTACAGGCATATAAATAGCATATATATTCCTAAATATATATTTTAATAGGTGTTTAAGACTCAGTAGAGAATTGGAGTAAAAGTGTAAGGCATAGAGTTCAAACATCTTCGTGTTTGTAGATGATACAAAATGAATATCCAAAATGAGTTTGCTGGCTTCAACTTCCTCCACCAGTGTGCCAGGGTGCACACTTAAGGTCATCCTTGTCAACTGTTGAATTGCTGCTAGGTTTGGGGGATTGTGATTTGATTTCCTAAGAGTGTGAGCATCTTTTCTTCATGTCTTCTCTACAGAACGTCTGTGGATGCTCAGCACACACTGCTTTCTCTTTGTCTTCCAGCAGGAGGGCTCTCCAGGCTGCAAAAGTGCCTTCTTCATCACGGTGCTGCGGCTGGTCCTCCCGCTGTAGCTCGTCGTTTCCCCTCCAGAGTGAGAAGCCGATCATGCACAGAAGTCCTTAGTTTTCTATCACCGAGCTCATCATTTCTCTAGTTATAGCTTTTACCTTTTTCATTTAAAAACTGTTTCCATAATAGTAATAATAACCATGTTCTGTGTTTTCTTCTAAAAAGTTCCAAATTTTCTGTTTGAGCCACTTAGTATTTGTATCTGTCCGGGCTGTTTGCCTGTCCGCGCTGTTTGCCTGTCCGGGCTGTTTGCCTGTCAGGGCTGTTTGCCTGTCAGGGCTGTTTGTCTTCCTCACCATTATTTTAATCTCAGTGACTTCACCAAAGAGTTCATTTTGACAACAGGGAGGGCAAGCCTTTTCTCAAGGAATATCGACTATTCTCAGTCCTTTGCTTGTGGTATAGCTTTTAAAAATCGAGTAGTTGGGTCTGGAGAGGTGGCTCAGCAGTTAAGAGCACTTCCTGTTCTTAAAGAGGACCTGAGTTAGGTTCCCAGCATCCTCATCAGGTGCCTCACAACTACCTGACTCCAGTTCTAGGAGATCCAATACCTCTGGACTCTAAGGGAACCTGGACTTATTCCAACATAGACACACACCATGATTTTAAAAAAAAAATCAAAATGCTTACACACATTACACACCTTTTAAAATTTCTTATTAGAGACTAGAGAAATCATAGCTGAATAGGGGAAGGACTGGAACCCTAGAAATGTTGATTCTTACAGCTCCTCAACCCAGGAAATCGCTCCATTTATTTTGACTTCTTTCCTAACTGTCCACACCTTCAGAATGTTTCTCCTTAATGTTCTTATACATCTTTCATTCCTTTCATTCCCAGGGTAAGTTACTTCTGTTACTATTATAAACAGTAGCTTTTCACAAAGGATACATTTTTGCTACCGATGATTAGTAAATGTTCAAGTGATTTTATATGTGATATTCCTGGCAACCTTGCTGAATTCTCTTTTCGGTTCTACATATATGGATTCTAGGGCTATCTTGTTATCTATAATGATAATCACTTTATTTTTTTTAAATTTTGAGATCACTGGGTAAGATTCCTAAACGGACTGAAACCTGGGCAGGAGGGTGATGTTAAAGAGCCACAACGATGCTGAGGACTGTTTGTTATGTCCCTGATTTTGAAGGAAAGGCTTTTGAAAGTTCACCATTATTTAGCATAGCTATTGCATAGACATTAAGACAGCCTGGTAAACTCCTGGCTTACATAGGTGCCACCATGAGTGGATGTAAAATTTTGTCAAAATAGGTTTCTGCCCCGGCAGTAGGTGTCTGGGATGATGGAAGAGCCTAGAAGAAGAGTTTGTTCTTCCTGCTTCTTGCCTCTAGTGCTGAAGGGCAGGAACTTGGGGATGCACCTTTCTCATCTTTGATTGGAAAGAGGGACCCTCAAATTAACCTTGGAAAAGAGGGAAGACATGCATGAGCTCTAAACTAACTAAGGGAAAACAGCAGAGAGACGGGCTTTCTGTGTGGGCCTCCCTCAGTCACTAGAGTTTGACTTTGTGGTTTGGAGGCCAGTTGATAATCTCAGTACGTGTATTTTCCTCAAAACTTTAAGGGCAGGACTTGGGTAGTTCTCAGGAGCTCTGAGCTAGCTAGTTGCAGTACTTCAATTCAATTCAAATAAAAATCTGCCTTGTCTAGCGTTGCCCTAGAGTTTATGGTTCAGAAAGTCTGAAGAAAACTCAAGTTCTAGGAGCTGGAGAGATAGTTGGCAGTCAAAGCTCTGGCTGCTGTTTCAGAAAACACAGGCCAGGTTCCCAGCACCCATGTGGAGTGGCTCACAACTACCTGTAACTCCTGTTCCAAGGGACCCGAGCCCTCTCCTGGCCTCCACAGGTACTGCATGCACATGGTGCACACACATTCACTCAGACACTCCCTCACACCCATAGAATTGCTTTAAAAGGAGAAGTTCCGGTGATCCCCATGATGGGGGGCTTTTGGTATCATTCTTTGAAAAACACTATCCTGCTGTGGTTTCCACTTGCAGAATTGCCATGGCAGTTCAGACTCAAGGAAGCCAGATGATTCCAGTGACTGAGAAAGAAAAGGGGAGGATTACACAGAGTGACCATAAGTACTGGCCCTGCAGGGTGACAGGTGACCATCTTCTACCCTGGTAGAAGAAAGAGAGGGAGCCAAAAAAATCCCAGGAGAAGGAGGTAGAATAATGGAAAGAACACATGAGAAAATATAAAGGCAGCCCAAGAGAAGCCAGAGCATCAGGAGGGCAGAGCTTTTGGTCTGCAGTCCACCACAGGCACCATCAGAAGGATGACGGGGGACCTCTGTGACCCCTAGGAAGGGGAGGATGGGATGACCTCTGAAGAGACAATCCTCGGAGGATTCCTCCCTCACAGAGATGGCCCTCTGTTAAGAAACAAACTAAGTGCTGGACATGCCAGAAACCCACACCCCAGAAAGTAAGAGGCTTAAGTTCCTCATTAAATAGATCAACAGGATTTGTTCTTAAAGTAGAAAGGGAGGTCTTGTGTGCTGGAAAGGCCTAAAGTCACTCATTCCAGGAGCCATAGTGCTTGCCAGAGACACTTTGATGTGGGCTCGGGAAGTTGAGGGGAGACACATGCAAAGTCACAGGGGGAAGAAGTGGGGAACCATTGCCCCAGTACATGGAGAGCAACATCGCACACACCTCGCACAGCCAAAGCCAGACTCCACACATGGATGGGGTCTTTGAACCAGCAGCAGCAGAGTAAACAGTAGGTGGAAACAGGAAGGGCGTGTGCTTCTCCATTCTCCCTTCACACCTGCTGTGGGCCACTCTCTCTCACCACATTGCCTCACTCTCTGAGACTTGATCTCTGGATGCTGCCTCTGGCTTTGGCAGTGAGCACATGTCAGAGCTGGAGCAAACAATGCAGGCGACCCAACACAGGTCCAGCTGAGCTCCTGCAGCTGGAATGACTAGACAAAGTATTGACATTCATGTACCTTATTTTATGTATTTGTCATTAGGACTGCATAAATGTATGGGCTTATATTAAAACAATTTTAAAAATGCCCTTTAGAAAAAAACAAACTAAGGATTTTGCCTTGAATTTAGATTGGTCTTGCCTCTGGAAAGGTTCAAGTAGCTTCATGTGTATAGATATAGAAACCCATGGTAATCACAGCCATGGGAAGAATTTGACCCCGTATTTGATACAGACAGTTCTTCAGTACACTGACTCACTAGAGGTAAAAATGCTTTAAACTCAATAAAGAAAAGTGCAGTGCAAAGTCAATAGTGTTCTTAGGGCTACAAATTCTTCTTAGGGACAGGCAAAGTCATACTTTACTCAGGCCAGTGCCTCCTGCTGTCCTCATACCAGACCATCCAGCCTTCTTGTGGACATTTCTGCACCCTTGTGTATTTCCACTATTGTATGCTCCTAATTATTGCCCTAAGAATTTTTTCTCATGCTATATTAGAAGCCTAGTACATTAGCAGACACTTAAAATTATTCTTTTGATAATTTTATACATATAAAATATATGTATAAATATCTTGTCACTCCTATTATTTATATCACTTCTGCCCCCTTTCTCCCCACTTCATTTCTTCCCATGACCCCAATTTTCTCTCAAATTCATGACTCCTTTTTCTATAATTATTATTGTTCCATATATGCATATACATATAGACAGACACTCTTGGACAGTTTTGATGGTTAAAAGATCCCTCCTCATATCGCAACAAAATCTACCATAATGAAATTTCTGCCTTTTGTTTCTGTTGCTGTTTTTGAGACAAAGTCTTACCATACAGACTCATCTAACCCAAGTTGGCCTCAGTTCTCAGTCATCCTGGCCCCACCTCTTGAGTAGCCATGGTTCTAGGCCTGCATCACCACAGTCGGCATCCATTTAGCAATGGTGTCCGTACCCACCAAGAAGGAAACCATCAAAGCCTCTATCCGCCTCCCAAAGCTGCCATGGATGTGCCAACTACAGCTCTTTTCTCCCGGCAAATGCCCAGTTTGGCTCTACATTGGATTCCTCCTGCTGACTTCACTTCCAAGCTTTCCTTGTCCAGTTTGCCTTCTCTAGATGCAGGCCACCTTGTCTGGGTCCTCTCTCTAAGACAACACATAGGTGGCCCAATACCTCATATGCAATCTGGACCAAACCTGACCATGTGCTGATCCTCCTGATCTTTTTGAATAGCCCACTTCTCTGGTGGTCCCCTGATCCAGAGGCCCACATATTACCTACATACAATCCAGGCCTTGCTATTTTTTTCCTTACAGTTTAACTAAAGTTGGTTAGACAACGTCAAAAATGCTGAAATGTGCTCATTTCTACCAGCCAGTTTTGCAATCACGACAGAAAGAAATGATGGGTAAGCTGGGGTAACTGTTCAGATGCAGGCTGACTCCAGCCTAGGGTTCTAGGAAGCAAAGTCCTTGCTTATTCATGGTGACTGTTTCGCCTGACCAAGATGGCTTATTTCTGATGCTTCTATCAATGTCTTGTCTGATCCATTAGCTCAACACTTGATCCTGAGCTATGGTGTCTGGGAAAGGGCTGTGGTTGTTATTGCCTTATACTAATTCCCTGACCCTTCGTTCTGTTGCTTGCCCACTTAGGTTTGATTCTACTTTATGATTCTGTTTTCTCCACCCAAAATTGAAGATTTGTTAATGAAGTCTGTGGATTTATCATTAAAGCCTCTTATTTGTGTTGGCTTCTAACAGCAATAGTAAAAAGCTTTCAAAATAAATGTTTGTATGGCTCAGAGGTATAGGATAAAGACAAACAGAATCACAGCCTCTTAATGCAAATGTTAACCAGGCTGGGGAGCTGGGGGTCTGTGAGAGGACATGGGGTCACGTAACATCATAAGCTAAACACCCCTGATTGCCGACTCCGACCCCAGGGGACAGTGTCCCTGGCATTCAAATGGAGTCTCTTGTCATTCATTTTGTACACAGCCTGTAGAGAAATGCTAATAACTAGAATTTAGTTAAGAAAATCTTGAGTTTCTGCAAAGGAGACCTTGGGATGAAGTTACTAAGAATAGTTTGTGTCCTCTAACTGGGCACGTGGCCATGTAGTAGTAAGGCAAATTCCTGTTTGAAAGCTCACAGGGTACAGTATGGTCTTTCATTGACTGGGCTAAGGGTCACACAAAGCCCAGGATAAACGGTTTGCTTTCGGCTTTCACTCATTAACTTGGAGCGTGTGGAATGCATCACTAAGAGACTAGCCCAAACCACACTCCTGAACGCTCTAACTGGAGTTTTCTGGTCTGGTACATGGGAGGATGGAGTAAAAGTAGTAGGTGGATCCTGTCTTTGTTACTATTCAAAGCATGGCTGCCTCAAACATTTTGGGTGACATGTTAGTCAAGTCTCTGCAACTATACCAAAACCCTGAGAACATCAGTTTGCAGAGGTGGAGCTTAGGTCTATTTCAGGTGCTAATTTTTACTATTATCTTAATTAATCTTAGAAAATAATGAGCTTCCTTGACATTTTCATTTGCTATTGCTGGGGTCTACATACCCCCCCCAGCAGCCTTCCATCTGTTCCGTGTTGCAGGCATACCCAACCATGGCCCACAGACCCCAAACATGTGAAGATAATTACAAATGTGGCTCTGCACAAAAAGAAACTTACCTAAAATACTCATTTTTTATTTAAGAAAATTTATTTTGACCACCTTACACATTTCTATAATGTACTTGGATCACATCTTCGTTATTACCTCCCTTTACTCCCTTCCCTCCTGCAAAACACATCTCCTTCCCAGCAAGTCTCCCTTCTATGTGTGTGCGTATGTGGGAGAGAGAGTGAGTGTATATGCGTGTGTGAGAGTGAGTGAGTGAGTGTCTGTGTGTGGGACACTCACTGTGT
>LOJH01014852.1:0-24719 GCA_001685095.1 Ellobius talpinus
AGAGTTAGCCAATAAGAAGCTAGAGCTAAGGGCCAAGCAGTGATTTAATTAATACAGTTTTTGTGTGATGATTTCAGGGCTGAGCAGCCAGGAACCAACAAGTGGCCTCATTACAACAGGTCAGCACGCCAATGTGGTGGACTAAATCCATGTAAAACCCGAGAAAACTTAAAAAGTAATCCTAGACACAAAAGAACAGAGTTAAGCATAGTTTGGTAGTGGCATTTTCTTGGGTTGTCTTTGTTTGCTAGAAGCAAGCAGAGCCCATGGCTCCTTTAAGAGAGGTTTTCCTGATTCAGTGGTAGTAGAAAAAAACCTGCAGTTTTGGAATGCTGGCTTTCTGGGTTGTGCTGCCAATGCAAACTCTCACTTTTTCTGGAGGTCTAGCTATGGAGCATTTGAATGGGTTTGTGAGCAATGCGCTATGGCTTGCTTGGTGGCAATATGGACTGGCTGTGTGCCTAGAGATGGGGCAATGTACAAGACTCTCGGAGGTAGCAAGCAGCTCCACCATGCTGGGCTGGATGGGGAAAGCCGGAAGTTCCATATTTCCCCTAGCAATGGCACCACTTAAGTTTTTCAGAAGTGCTTAGCATTTTAAGAAATGCTCCTGGGACAGTAAAGAATTACAGATATTCAATAAAGACAGATTCAGACAGATATAGACCTCTAAATGGGTCACAGTGTTGGATAAATGTGTGTAGGCTTGGGAGAGAAAAGAAAAAAAATAGACAGTTATAAAAAGAAATAAGTTGTTTTAAAAAAATAAAACAAAGTCTTTAAAGAGGCAGAGTAGAGACAGTCACAGATTAAAGGAGTAAAGATAAATAGAGTAAAAACAAGTTTCTGTGTGATTATTTTGGGGCTGAGCAGCTGGGAACCAACAAGCGGCCTCNGACAGATTCAGACAGATATAGACCTCTAAATGGGTCACAGTGTTGGATAAATGTGTGTAGGCTTGGGAGAGAAAAGAAAAAAAATAGACAGTTATAAAAAGAAATAAGTTGTTTTAAAAAAATAAAACAAAGTCTTTAAAGAGGCAGAGTAGAGACAGTCACAGATTAAAGGAGTAAAGATAAATAGAGTAAAAACAAGTTTCTGTGTGATTATTTTGGGGCTGAGCAGCTGGGAACCAACAAGCGGCCTCATTACAACAGTGATGGTCTGATTTTGAGAAGAGGCAGCATAGAGAATGGACAGGCCAGAGTAGATCCCTGGAAAAAATAGCCTTAGCCACAATGTTTTATAGAAAAATCTCTTTCTTCCATGTCACACTGCCTTTACTCGGTAATGTGAACACGAAAAAGTGTCAACTGCAGAAGCAAGTTCACTTCCAACTGTGTCTTCTCCACCACAACATAGAGTCTCATGGCTGTGGCCCTGGAGCTTCTGGGGGTATTTGTTAACAAATCCAAGTCAGAAGGCACCAGTGTTTTTCCGCAGGCTTGCTTGACACTGTCTCCTCTTCATCAGCATTGGGACAAGATATTGGCTTCTTTAACCTTATGTTGGGCTTGGTCACAGACAAAAGTCCAGCCATTTTCTGCAGCAGTATCACGGATTAGGTTTCTCTTCCTGGCTCCTGAAGATCCTGCTGTCCTATTATTACACTGACACTATTTTCTCATATTTACCCATAAAAGTGTTCCTGAAGAGTCCCTCGGGTCTGTATACATTTTCTGAAAGTTCTTTAGAATATCAGAGTCTTGGGAGTTCGGAATCAGGAATATTTCCATCCAATTTAACGGGCTGAGTTCTGTGGCAGACAGATTGTGGTGTTTCTGCCAGACGTGGGCTGTCCCCAAATGACACAGTCATAAATAAGTAGATCAGGCCTCTACTTCAGCTTCAACTTCTCATCTTGAGCGAGAAACAACATATAAAATGCCATGCTTGGGCCACGCACTCTCCACCACCAAACCATCACATTCTCAGACTTCCACCATTTCTGCCCAGGAGGACGGAAGCCAACCAAGTTCCCAACACTAACATTCCAGGAGAGAACCAGACTCAGAAAATGTCTGTTCCCTGCTTTGATAAACTTCTTTGGCAGAGTGCAATGACCTGAATTCCGGTGTGGCCCATGGCCCAGGGATCTGGGCTGCTTTCTGGTTGTCCTGTCTCTATCTTACTCAGGCTATGGTGTCTGGCACACAGTACTGGGGACCTGATGTTTGGTTTCCTGTGGCCATGATGAATTTTCTTCTTGATTATCTGCTTCTAGAGAATTGTAGGACCAAACAGAGCTGACCCAGAAGCCATGCCAGTGTTTGGGTTGGGAAAGACATTACTGGTTTTCTTTTATAGCCATTTTGTCCCTGTAGCTTATAGCAAAAGTAATGTTTGTTCCTTGAGTATGTAAGACCTTGTGGTAGGGAAGGTGCTTGAGAATTTGTTAATCAGGGCAGAAAATAAAGCCTAGAATTTAATAAAAAGATAACTAATATGCTTATAAAGGGTGGAAAGAAACTGCCACATGGAAAAACGGTTTCAAGCCTGTCAGAGTAAGAAGAAGGTGAGGGGAACCTTCAGACTGGTCCCCTAGAAGCTGTGAGACTATGTGAGATGGGCTAAGGCTTGGCTTTGTACCCCAGAGGAGCTCATAGGCCAAAAAATTATTTGATATTTCTTTCCATTTCACCGGTAAGTACTTATTGAATTCTTTATATGTGCTGGGGAGCTTGTTTTGGTCACCAGCTCCCAGAGCAGAAGAAAACAGTAGGTCACAAGTCTCCTGTGTAGAGCTTGCTATCCTTGGTGACTTATGTTTCCACTCAGAACCCAGAGACAGTCACCCAGTTGCCCCAAAGTGAGCGCTGCTCAGAGTCTCTTTCTGTATTGTCTTGTGCACATGCCAACTTGCAGATCCACACATCCAGATAGCTGTTTGGGGAGCCAGCTCAGCAAGGAAAGCCCTGGCTGTGCACCTATAAGGATCAAGTTTGAGCCTTAGCACCCAAGGTTTGTTTTGTTTTGTTTTTAAACAATACCAGGCATGTACTGTTATTCTAGTGCTGGGGAGAGAGTAACAGGTGGATCCTTGGGGCTCACTGGCAGCTGGCCTAGGCTATTTGGCGATTTCTAGATCAAAGAAAGACCCTAGTTCAAACCAAAACAAAACAAATGGAAACAACAAAAACAGTGGATAGTACTGAGGAATCATACCTGAGGTTGTCATATGACCTTCATACCAAATATGTGCATGTGCGCTCACACCGTGCTTCTGAGCATAAATATATACACACACATACATACACACACAGAGACACACACACACAAATTGGTTTTGTACCTGTGCTTGACAGTGCTGATAATATATGGGGGTGTGTGTATGTGTGTGTGTGTGTGTGTGTGTGTGTGTGTCAGGGGTGACACAATGTATTGAAAAGATGGGAAAGAAGATTAGGATGAAAATGTTTGTCCTCTGCCTAACAGGATGCCTGCCATATAAAAGGTCTTTCAGAAATAAAAGAATGACTCAATGAATGAATTACTATGAATGACTAGGTTTAAAGTTTCAATGAGCTTTGCCTTTCATAACTTTGTGTACCATGCATTCAAGATAGCACATGGCCCATACATAGGAGTTGTGGACTATGTGATTTATAAGTGAAGAGATGGAAAGGTGAAGACCATTTTCCTGTAAATGGGTGCTAAGTAAGCGTTTGCTATCTGAGCAAGTGAATGAGCGAATGAGTGAACGGGCAGGTGAATGAATGCCTGTGCAAACTAAGGAGAGAAGCTCCACTGAACTCAGTTATCCCCCCCTTCAACTAATGAGGCAGTCATCGTGATTACTACGGGAAGCGAGGGAGTGTGGTTGCTCTCTGTCTGTGAGTAACTCTTTCTTACTGTTGATTCAGCAGCCCTGCAGTGTGTCTTCATCCCGTGGTCTCTTCTAACACTCTCGGGTTAGCTAGGTGAGAGGGCAGAGTTGTCTCCTTCATAAACCAAACTCCTTTTAGTGCTTTGTTTGGTTTGCTTTCCGCTTGCTTCAGGGAACATGGATGTTAACCAGAAATGGTAGCAGATGCTAACAGGAGAGCTGGTTTGGTAACAGAGAGAAAGTTCTGGAACAAATCAACAACACATACCAACGTTGGTAGGCTGGTCCACGGAAGACCACTTGGAGGTCCATCATGCGCAGAGGCAGAGTGGACAGCCATTTCTCCTGAGCAGTTTCTTCTTGGTTCTGGCACATGCTCAACAGAACAAGTCTGTTTGCTTCAGGCATGGCTTGGGGCATCTCAGAGCCACACTCAGAAGATGAGACCACATTTCTCATCTGATTGCATCACTCTTGGCCCCAGGGAGGCAACCTTAAGATGGTACAGGATCAAGAGAGCTGAAGTCTGGTTTGTTTTTTTCTCTTGCTATTGTTAAATCTTCAACCTCTGAGTCAGCTTGGCTGCATTCCCCAGGAAACCAAATGTGACTTTGTCCTAGCAGGAATCTGACTCAGACTGGGTCGTTTTGGAAGGCACTGAGAACCCCATGCCAGCAATGAGAAGGAACACCAGGGAGGTACAAACCACGCCCATTACTTTGGGGTTTTCACCAGAATACCCCTTCTGAGATGCCACCTGATTGGTTCCCATACTCAACTGAAATGAGAACCAAAGCCTGGCAGCAGCTCTAAGGACTGTAAGGAATTTTTACAAAGGTAGGGAGACTTGCATATGGAAGCTAATGAATCAAATGCTCTTCTCTTAAGTCAATTAGCTCTTGGTTCTTTGTTACATTGGGGTCTTTGGCCAATTAATTTCCAAAGCAAGTATTTGGCCATTAAAGACATTTTAGAGACACAGATGAACAAGTTAAGAAGGTTCAAGATGCACCTCTGGACAGAGTATGAACAGTCGTCTTCCTCCCGAGCTGCAGAAGGACCCCTGAAGAGTTCTGCATGGTCTTTTGGGAAGAGCCAGTAGCATACTGGGTGGCCAGGCCATCTGTTGGCTCTGCTAGTTAGTTCCAAGGACTTTAGGTCAAGCTGAGTAAGAGGCAAAGGCTACCCAAGGCCACTGTGGCAGGCACTGAGCAAGGCGCAGGATCAGCTCAGGTAGATGAATCAGGATGACATGCTTCAGTGTCTAAATATGTGATGATCACACACCTGGGGACCAGAATGTGAGTCCTGTATGTGGGGTAGGGAACACGTATTGTCATGAATTACTTTGACCTGCATTGACCTGCCCTCCTTGGATTTTACTGGTCACTCTAGGCAATCATTTCCCAAACATATGAGTTTCTTCTGATAGTATAAGGCTATATATAATCAAAATAGATCACTCCCTGTGGTCTCACCATCCAGGAACCTTTCTTTGTTAAGAGGATCTAGAGAAGGGTCTGAGGTGGCATGACTACAAACCAAAGACATTTAAATACTTGAAATAATTCAATGACCTTCTATGGAGCCACAAGGATCCAGGCTCCTATTGCACTGTGGAAATGATGTCTACGAGCAAAAAGCCAGGGTTGGAGTTGTAGTCTGTCAATAAAGATCTGGAGGTATTTGAAGCCACATATTAAGCTAATGTTCTCCAAGCATGAGAGTTGCCCCACCCAGTCTGGGCCTGGAGACAGGCACTTGTGAAAGGTTGCCTTCCTATCATTAATTTTCACAGGAGGGGAGGAAATGAGACCAGACACCATTCCGAGAGTAAATTCTGCTATCAGTTATTCATCTACACATCTGCAAATCAATAGAAACTGAGGTGAGAAGGGTCATTAGGAAGCACTGTTGAGTGACTAATGAGGCCTGTTGCCCTCTCCCTAAGCTGCCCTGTGAATACAAATGTCATACCATTGCTTTGAATCATCGAGGCCTCCATATTTACAGTGCCAGACAGAGCCAATGCTTGCTGGGTCTCTCTGGATCTTTGGAGTATTTAGTTTAGAGGGGAAGGAATGTGAAGAGAAAGCTGTGGGTTTGGCCGCAGCTCCAGTGTGCCGGTTTAGTATTCTCAAAAGTTAAAAAGTGAAAGTAAAACTTGCTCCATGTACGTTCTCTGAAGAGCTAGGCTATGTAGCTATGGAGTAGGTTTCGATGGCTGGGCCTGTGTTTTCTTTGGGCTTTATAGACTTCTTTCAGCTGCTATCTCAGAATGTTAAACATGGCACCCCCTTTTTTATTTTTAACAGCTAGAGATAATGGATGGCAGAATGGCGAAGGGATTTCCTCTGAGAATGGGTTAAGCTCCTGTTTACATGGCTGGATGAATGGCGAAGTTGGTGCTAATTCGAGAAGGTTTACCCCTGACCTTGCCTGGTAGTCTTGTTGGAAGAAAAGAATAAGAAGAAGGAGTTGGGAGGAGAGGAAAGGAGGGGGAGGGGGCAAGCAAGAGGGATAGAGGAAGAGAGGGGCTATAATGGAAAGGAAGGGGGAAACAGAAATCAAGGGCAGAAAGAGGAAAAAGAAAATCAATAACTGCCTCAGCTTCACAAGAGGAAGGTTTGAAGACAGAGGAGATTGGTCCCATCCTCTGGCTAATTAGCTGTGTAACCAAGCTGTCCCTGTCTGTCTTGCCGTCTGCAGAGTGGGATCAGCCTCACCCACCCTATAGGCTTCACAGGGGTTGACAGACTACAGGAGACAGGGGTGAATGGCTGAGGGATGCAGGAGGATTCTGTTCAACTCAGTAGCAGCAGCACTACCGTGATTACCGAAGGATCAACTGCTTCATCCTAGGGATCTGGGCTTTGGATACCTCAAAGGGTCACTTACCCATCACTGCTTAGTGAAGAGAGTCACATACCACTGTGGGCCAATTCGGGCTTTATGCACCAACACACAGGATCTCGAAGCTATCCAAAGGGAAAAAGAGAAGGCAGGGCCAGCTGCCCTGAAGCTGGGCTCCAGGTGCCAGCAGAGATGGACTTACCACCCTGCCTCTGGCTGCCAAGCTATCAACACACTGAGCGGCCCCAGGATGAGCTGGATTTGCTACCAGACAAGCAGAGGAAGAATTGACTTAGAATGCCTAATATTTTAAGTCTTTCTTGGTTTCCTTACAAGTGGAGATGCTCTGCTATCCTGTTGACCCCAGAAGTAGAATTGGGTAGCATAGAGGCTGGTTCTAATGATGTGACAGATAAAATAGGATAACTATTTGTGACATCTTCAAAATGGCTTTTCCTCAGGATCCACAAGGTGGCCTCTAGAACTCTTAACCCAAAACTCTCTTCTGGCCTTGTGACTTTGTTCTCAACAATGGCCAGCACCAGCAATCTTAGATGCTTCACTTGCTTTTCCTTAAGGACAAACACCCAGCGGTCACGGCCAATGGAACACCATTCCCTTAAAGGCAATGAGAATAAGACATGGGGCTTTTCAGGTCGCTTCTCACAGAAATAGAAACAATATAGGTACATTTAAGTGACATTTAAGGGCAGCTTGGTGAAAGCTTGGCAATTGTATTAACCTTGGCTGTGTCTAGCCACCTGAAAGGTCATTTGTACAACCTGTCCTCTGGGTGACAAAGCAAACCTCCCTGTCTCCAGGGATTGCCCATGTAGCCAGCTCAGCCAGACTAATGAGCCTGTATCCCATCTGACCGTATTTGCTTAGAGGGATTTTAGAATTCATTGTCCAATTCTCAAAAGAATGGAACAGTACTTTGCTATGAGAAAAGACAGTCTGCCTGTAATTTGAGGACTGGTCTTCAGCCCAAGGCGCCTGAAATGTTTTCTTCTGGTTGGTACAGCTAGGTCAGCTTCTACTTCCCAACTGCGTGTGTTTGTGTGCGTGTATGTGTGTGTATGCATATGTGTGTGCACATGTAGCAGGCAGGAGTCAGTGTCAGGAGTCTTTCTCAATTGCTCTCTACCTTATTTTTGAGAGCAGCTCTCGTACTGAACTTGGAGCTCACCAATTGGGCTAGACTGCCTGGCTAATGAGCTTCAGAAATCCTCCGGTCTCTCCCTACTTGGCATAGGGGTTATAGGGGAACACTGCCTTGCCCAGATTTTTCATGTAGGTTTTGGAGATCCAAACTCAATTCCTTAGTACTTGTGCAGGAAGTACTTCATTGACTGCACCATCTTCCCAGCCACTTACAGGGCTTCCTAAGGAAATCTATTAAATACATCATGTGAGCTGTTAACTTGCATATCAATATTAAAAACGGATTTCTTGTTTACTGTTTAGTGCCAAATTTACTTGACACATCTATCACTTAATCCCATGGCAGGAACTCTACCCATGAAGTGGAATGTATTGCCTTCACTCTGAGGATAAGAAAATGAAGCCCAGGAAAGTTAGGTCCTTTATCCAAAGCTACTGAGCTATCAAAGCAGGACTCTAGGCTAGGCTGATCTTGTCCTCAGCCTGCCTGCTCAGTGTCTGCCCTGCCCCCAACTCATGCTGCGTTTTTGTTAGCCAGGGGAGTTGGTAGTTGAAAGCAGTCTGGCTCTCTTGGGACTGGCTGTTCTGACCTGGCTATTTCTACGTTACCTCTCTGCCTGTGCTTCCTTTCTTCTGAGAGAAGTGAAGAGGCTTCCCGTGTGTGCCTCAAAGAGTCTTAAAGATCAAGGACAAAATTCTGTGGCACTATCACAGGCTTTGTGATGATGAGAGATTACAGAAGCGGTCCTAGTCAGAGAAGATCATGGCATGTGTGTCACAATATCAAGGGACATATCCTAAGAAAAGTTGGACAGAAGGAAGTAAGAAAGATAATGCTACTTTGCTACTTGTTTATGGGAAAGGGTGGTCGACTATATCCCATATATCATATATATGTCCAGGCTATAGAGGAGGTCTAATGGATGAGTTCATGGAAGGGGTGGTTGACTATATCTCATATTATATATATATATATCCAGGCTATAGAGGAGGTCTAATATACTTCACTTGAATCTTGTTGGTGGCTTGCAGCTTCCTCAGTTTGTGGTACAGTAGGAATGAGGTTGTGTGACTTGACCACTATGTAAGCCTTGGCCATAGAGAGGCTGCAGCACCAATGTGATTCAGGGTATTTGCCCTAGGAACCCTGCTGCAATGTTATGAAGAAGTCCTAGTGATGGGCTGAGGTCATAAATTAATCCAGGCAACAGGTGTAACAAGACCCCAGACATCAAGGACTAGAGACAATTTGTCCCTAGGCTCTCTGATACAAGTTATGGAGAACAGAGACTCTGAAGGTTAATTCCTAATTATCATTGTTTTAGGTCACTGAGTTTGGGGTGCTTCCTTGTGCCATAGTAGATAGATATCTAATGTGGAGGGACATTAAAACAGGCCTACTGACTCCAAAGTTACATTATGCTCTGTCTAAGAATTACCCTGTTGCAAAAAATTTCCATTTGAACATTTAAGATGATGGTAAGAGTGGCAGACGATGTAGCTCCAGGGTGCAGTGCTTGCTGAGGGTGTGTAAGACCTGGATTCCATCCTAGTGCTGCTAAGTCAAAGTGATGATGAGGATGCTGATGCTGATGCTGACATTCAGACAGCATGTCTCTCTACACTGCGGTGGTTCTTACTCCTTTTAAAGGTGGATGGGCTGTTGCTAAAATAGTTACTGTGAGACCACAGCTATATATGGGGCTATCCTGGTCAAACTAGGATTGACTGGCACACAGAGTAGGTTAACTCCAGTGATGAGGGTTGGGCAGGGTAGTGGACCACAGCAAAAGGACAGAGAGGAACAGTACTACCTGAGGGCCTGAGAGCTATTCCCAGCACCCACCTCAGGTAGCTAACAACTGCTTGGAACTCCAGATCCAAGAGATCCAATGCCCTCTCTGGCTTCCACCAGCACCCACACACATGTGGCATACAGTCACACAAACATGCAAACATGTACACATAAATAAAAATAAACCTTTTAAATTAAGAAAAGGGTTACGGACAGTCTGGAAGAAGGGAGGATACTGTTTTGGGGTACCTCTGCGTTGGGGTGTTAAAGGTCCAAATAGTAGTAAGTTCTGCCTCCAGCCCAGTAGATCCAGGAAAGGCCTTCCTGGCCTTCCCAGGCCCTTCTTTGCACTTTTACAGAATAGAAATTCGTCAGCAAGGAAAAGACCACACACAGTCTCCAAACACACCTCTTCTGTCTCCCTAAATGACATCCGTGTGGTCCAGCTAAAATTTTGGGATGGGACAGATGATGATGCCATCGTAGCTGTGGGTTCTTCATGTGAGGACTTGCTGAGGCCCTCAAAGACTCCTTTCTATCAAAGAATAGTGTGGCATTTATATAATCACAAAAATAATCTTGTGTTTCTTATTTTCTGTATTGTTCCTTCCAAGTAATTTGGGTTCTTGCTGACCAGTGCAGCATTCATTCCTTCTCTAGGCAACTGAGGAAGCTTCCTTGCCCATTCCAATCAGCCTATATTTGATGATTTGATTGAGGATGCCTTTCTAGGACAGGCAAAGAATTTTCTATTTGTTTTTGGACTTCCTTCTGATATACACATCAACTCCCCCAGACCCTTAATCTTCTGCTGGATTGGGATTTTCTCCTCTCTGTCAGTGAGTAGACATCTTGTGTTATCATGTCAGCAGGGCATTCAGGATTACTTGACCAGCTCTGACTTACATTAAGAAACACATTGAACAAGATGACTCAGTAAACAGACATATGTCCCATGTAAGACCAAAACAAAATTTCACAAAGAAACCACTGTCCCCAAGGCGCCCTGCTTTGAACTAAAGTGGCTTCTCTCACATTCTATTCTGAGTAGGGTTTTCTCATGCTAGGGTATTCTGTTAGATCAGGAGGCAATCAGTGTAAATTGGAAATCATTAGGCTTGGTTAGTTACTGTCTAGACTAAGAAGGTTGACTGTGTTATGAAAAGAGAAAGCAATGGAACAATCTTGTGGGGTTTTTTTAAACTTATATTTTTTTAAGACAACTTAAAAAGGGTGAATTATGATTGGAAATTTTATAATACTTTTTAGTATTTTAGGAATGGAATTGAGAACACTTAAGCCCACTGCTGGAATTTCCCAATTACCCTATAGGTTTACATGTGTTGTATATATCAAAGTATGAGTCTCTCTCTCTGTCTCTCTCTCACACGCACACACACACACACACACACACACACACCATGAAGAGCAGGGATTTCTCAATTCTCATGCAGTTAGAGACTAAAGTCATGGGTTTACAGGTATTCGTAAGACCTGGGGAAAGGGTGGGAAGGAAAGCTTGCTGTTCTAAATTCTTCAAAATGTAAGGCTTAGAAATCAGAAATTTGGAGCCAGGGACAGTTGGGTCAGTAAAGTTCTTGCTTTCCTTGCAAGTTTAAGGACCCAAGTTCAATGTCCAGAACACACATAAAAATGCTGGGCACAGGGGCACATGTTTGGGGAATCTGTGGCAGGAGGATCCTTGGGGCTCACTAGCCAGTCAATACAGCTCAATTAATAAGCTCAAAGACTATGAGAGACCCTGTCTCAAAGGAGGGGGATGGTGTTCCTGAGGTTTATATCTGAAGTTGTTTACCAGCCTCCGTACATGCACGCACATTCTATGCATACATGCTTCTGCACACACATCATACACAAACACAATTTCTAAACAAACAAATAATAGGCAGATGGATATCCCAGTTGAAGGAGACAGTAAGTTGGCTTTTCCTCTGGCTTTTGGTCCTGTCATCTGGTCTCTCCACAGGCTCACTAGATGATGCCCTCTTACCCACCACCCACACTGGTGAGCATGGATCTCTTCAATGAATCTATTGATTCCAATGCTCATCTCCTTAGAAACACACTCACAGGCACATATAGCTACCAGATTTTACTATCCATGTGGGCATCTCCATTTCAGTAAAGCTAACACATAAAATAACTTTTGTGGGTTTTGATTGAAGCTATCCGCTGGCTGCCAATTACTTGAGCCTTATAGAAGGATTAGCTCAGGGAGCCACTGAGGTTAGAGTACTAGAGCCGAGAAAGATGTGTACCTGTTGAAGTTTTAGTAGTAGTTTCCTGACTTTATGGTGCATAAGAAGCACCAGGAGACTTTAAGCAGCATATATATCACTCTCACCATGAGATGCTGTGATTTCATTGGTCTGGCACGCGACCTGGCACCAGCACTTTTAAAAGCTCTTCTGGTCATCCTAGCATGCAGTGAACCTTGGGAAGCAATGGTTTTGCCTTTAAATTTATAAATCCAGCAACTGAAGCCCTGAAATCATAGGTGAGTAGTCTAAATTTACAAGTTGGTTTACTCTAACTATGCCATTTCCCACATGGTATCATATGAATATTTGTTCAAACATATTATGTCAGCTCTAAGGAGCAGCAATAGTTGCCTCCAAACAAAGCCGAATTCCTGCTCCTTTCTTGCCAGTGCAATGCTATTTCCTCCTCCGTGTTGCTGCGGCAAAGGTCTCCAAATGCATTTGCTCTGGGAGCAAAGGGACAGAATACGCTGAGGCAAGAGATTGGAGGGAAAAACACGGGCATCGGTGCCAGGTGTGTTATTCCACTCCTGGCCGCCAAGTCAAGAGCTGCCTTTGTGCTGTCAATTTACAAACTATAAAAATAAATGACCATTTGGAGAAATGCCGGGGAGCCTGCACCTCTACACTTCCTGGGTGAAAACATGGAACATCTGAAATTGCAAATTTCAATGTTGACAGTTCCTATTTCAATTTTATTTAAAGAGTATAGCTTTAAAAGGTCGCAAGGAGAAAGAGAGAAGACAAAAGGGGGGCTAGTGCCCAGCTTGCACATTTCTCTTCTTCCATTCTCCCCCTTTATCTCACTCTCTGTGGGATTCAACTTCCTTCTGCTTGGCAAGTGGAAACGACAGGATCATAGTTAGGAAAATGGATGCTACATAATTTTTATCTCTGTAAGTGTAGTATGTTAGAACTTAAAATTTTTTTCCTGTATAAGACTTTTTTAAGTCAGAGGTCATCTTTCCTTGCTTTGCCCATTCTCATTAGCATGGTACAAAGAACGTGGAGGGATGGCAGCAAGGGTTTAATTGAAGCAGCTCACTAAAGGAGAAAAATGTGGGGCTCTATTAAAAATGTTTCTAGTCAAGGTCCCATTGCTTTAGCTGGAAGAAATGGAGCCTGTTCCTTTCAAAGTTCTAAAAAGAAAGTCACACTCCACAGCTCCTTTACCTTCAAGACCATGTCAGGCATCTGTCAGAAGCACTGCCTTAGCTGTGTAATTTTCCTTACAGTGAGACAGCTCAAGGCAAAAGATGACTGTACCCATGAGCCCACTGGGTTCTAATGTCCGTGTTTTTAGGGTTGGTGTGTGATTATTTGTATCCAGACCTCTCAGTCATCTTTTAAGCTGTCTCTCAGAAAAAGTCGATCATCAACTGTCTTGTTCAACTCTACTGCTAATTAAAGATCCATTCTCGCTTTGGAAATAAAATTGGTTTCTATATGTAAATATGTGTGTGTATGTATGTGTGTGTGTGTGTATATACTGGCAGTATGCCAGGCGCATACCCAAAATCTGTCTACATATCCTTAAAGCAATAGCAGTTTTTATGAGCTGGGGCTGTCTGTGGGGTCCTCCTCAAAGCTATCATGTTTGGACGGAGCCAAATGAAGAAAGAGGAGGCAGGAGATCAGCAGCATTCTGAAGTTGACTTTGGAGAAGGGAGAGGATAAAATGGGACTGCAGACATATCTTTCTGTTATTTTTATCTCTCAGATTAGAGGCGAAAACCATGATGGAATAAACATGTACTTAATACCTAATTTGGGGATTTCAGAAAACGCTAAGGGGATGACTGAGGGACTGCCTGGGGCAACGGAGAAAGTACTTCTCCTTGGGGACCATCTTGCTGGGCCTGAACTGCTTCCCCTGTGTTTATCTTTTAAGGATGCTGGAGGGGCTGACCGAGGAGGGTTCAGATGACACAAGTCTTGGGTGGGAGGCATATGTTGCTTTGATCATTTGATATTGCTCTAAATAGGCCATTCAAATGGGCTTTCACTGGAGATTTTTTAAAGTTCCCAATTGATGAGAAAGAACTCGTGCTCTCCTGATAAATGCTTAATAAATATTTGCTTTCTTAAGGAATCAAGGGTACTTCAGATCACCCTTATCAGAAGTGCTGACACAGTGTCATTGTCGCTTGATCTTCTTTGGAGGGTCAGATAGCAAGAAGGTTACCGGTGACACCACCACAGAAGGTGAAATTCTGATCTCTATTTGAAGTGACAGAATACCTGATAGTGTTCTCTTATATTAAAAACAATGTGTCTACACTGAGTGTTTTGGAGATTTTATTAACTCCTCCTGTCATTTCTTTAGACATACTATTTTGTTTCAAAATAAAATTAAATATGATTCTACTTCGGCGACCTAGATTACAAACAAAGAACAAACAAATCTCTGAAGGGCCCTCACAAGAGTCCTGAAACAATTCTTAAATTCTTAAAGGAATGGGAACAGAGGTAACCAATCACATTGCAGCAAATCCCAAACCCAGCAGGACAAAACCCAAATCTGTAGCACCATGTCCAGCATCTGGAGCTTGCCATATAATCGGCTGGGTTCTAACAGGCTTAGGGAGCCCTGCCCACCAGTTCTGCCTCCTGTACCAGATTAGCCCTGCCACACAGTACTTGGCTTCAGCTGTTCACGAAGCCTTAAATATTGCCACCTTTACTATGTTTACCACATGGATGATATGGGTGGCATGGCCAAGTTCTGTTGCTAGCTGGATATGGAGCCTGGCTGCCTTGGGTGGCAGCTGTATTGGCTTCTGTGTGGTGGCCCTAGGGAAACACTCTTATCATCCCAGGGCCACAGGTAGCTTCTCCACAATGTTTTGTATCTTTCAGTTACAGCTGCCTCTTCAGTGCCAACCTGAATGCTGTCCTGTCTTGAAATTTCCTTCACCAAATGAATCAGTTTGTTATCTTCAAATTTAGCTTCATTCCGATTCTTAAAATGTAAATAGAATGTAGTCAGTCTCTTTGCCATAATATCACTCAGAACAGCACCCTGTTCCAATTCCCAACAGTATCCTTGCTCCCGTCTGAAACTTCCTGAGCCAGCCTTCCATGGTCCATGTTTCTCTCAGAATTCTTATCTTCCAAGCTCTCAAAAGAATGATCATGAAGCTTGGCTCATAGCACTCAATAGCTTCTTCAGTCCAAAGTTCCAAACCTTTCCACATTCCCCCTACTAAGCAACTTCCAAAGGCCTGAAAGTCACATGTTCAGGTTTGTCATAGCAATGATTCCACTTCTGGTACCAAAGTCATGTATTAGTTTCTTGTCCTGTTGATAGGATAAGACACTTGACAAAAGTAAGATAGTGGAGGAAGGGTTATTGCGCTTTACTGTTCAAAGCTGCAAAGCCACTGCTGTGACAGTGTGAGGACCTTGGGACAGATGGTCCCACTGCACCCATCGTTAGGAGCACAGAGAAATGAATGAAAGCACACACACTTCCAAGGGCTCAGCCTGGGGCCCAGCCCTAGAAAATGGTGCTTTCCACATTCAGGATGGGTCTTTGTGCATCAAATGAACCTAAGAAAGAAGATCCCCATAGATATGCTAACAGGGCAACCCAATCTAGACAGATCCTCAATAACCTTCCCTTCCCAGATGATTCTAGACTGAGTCAAGCTCACAATTAACACTAACCGTAGAATTTACCATTACCAAATGATTCTATAGGGCAATAAATGACTTTGGACAAAAACAAAGAGTTCATAAGACTGTCGTCTTGCAAGTCAAACTTGCAGAAGTCGGAGTCAGGTCCGACACTTCTCATTAACAAAGTTTGCATAGGGCGTGCTGCATTATCCATGGAGTGATGAAAAATTACATGCTTCAATTTAGGCATGAGTGAGTCCTATGACCAGTTGATTACTGAGTTCCATTAACTGTTAAAAATAATTATGATTAAATATTAAAAATAATATTTGACTCTTTTAATTCTTTGGAGTAACAAAACCCCAGAATTGATTCCTTGTCTTAGATTTTGTTTCTGGAGAGGGTGAATGAGAGAATTAATAGTTATTTATGCAGATCTGGGGTGAACCAGCCACCACATGTTGCTCATTCTTCTAGGTAGAAGCGAGAGACTGTGGGGACTGGCCAGAAGGACCCCTCTGCTCTCACTGTCCCTCTAGGACTGATCTAGTGAGGATTTATGAGCTCGTGGGATCACTGATAAACAATATCACAGTGCAATGCGTGCATTTTCTTTCCCGAGAAATTTCCTCTTCCTTAAACTGAACCTGACACACTCTAAGGAAACTGGAGTGACACTGGGGCTCCCTCTGAATGAAGCATCTTCCCATCTGAAACATGGAAGCCCTGCATCTGATGCATCCCAGGGGACAAGGGACAGGGAGCTATTTGGAAAGAAGGGAAAGACACCAGCTTCTGAAAGACAAGGAAAGAACAGCAACTGTGTGGTCCAAGACGGGAAGCAGGTGACCAAAGAGAGCCACTTGGTGGCTTTAATGAGATGTCCCCATAGTCTTGGGCATTTGAAGACTTGGTCCCCAGTTGGTGGCACTGTTTGTGGAGGCTTAGGAGGTGTGATCTTATTGGAGAAGGAGGTATGTTAGTAGGGGTGGTCTTTGAGAGTTTAAAGCCTCCTGCCATTTTGAGTTTGTTCTCTGCTTGTGGTTAAGGATGTAAGCTTCCTGCTCCTGCTGCCATATCTATGCTCCACTATCATGAACTAACTCTGTCTGTAACCATAAGCCCAAGTAAATTCTTTTTTCTAAGCAGGAGGAGGAGGAAGGGAATGGAATGAGCAAGGTGTAGTGGCATGTACCTGTAATTCCCTTACTTGGGAAGCAGAGACAGGAGGATCACTGCAAACTCAAGGTCAGCCTGGTCTACACAGCAAATTTGAGGCCACCCAGGGATACATAGCAGTCTCAGTAAATAAATGGAATAAAACATGGGAAAATTCCCAAGTTCCATTTCATAGCATCCATCTTCTTGATAATTATCAGAAACTCCAGTTAGAAGTTGGAGTTCCATCATATGCTCCAGAAAGGTGGTCATTCTTAACTTAGCTTTCCTGTGGTCACACATTATGCTAAGCTTTGGAAATCAGACCTAAAACGACAAGCAACCATTCCCTGCAGAGAGTGGAGAGCAGTGGTCACTACACTTGAGGGGGAGATGACAACGCTTTTTTCAGTGTCAAGGGATGGCCAAACACCAACTGAGTACCAACATGGAGGTCGATATGGACCCAAGCCACGTTCATGCTTCAGCCTGCTCAATTCTCACAGCAGTCTTAACAAGACAAGGCATGAGTCACTCCACTTTACAGGGAAGAAACTGATCCTAGCAAGACAGAGTAGAGATGGGTATAATTCCTCTCAGTTCCTGCCCAATTCAAGAGGCTTGCTAAAATAGATCTGTCTATGAGCAGGTTCTGGATCTACCAGTTTACCCCCCATGTTCCTAACAACTGCATGCAAAGCACCTGAACCTGACCCACAGGTGATCTTCCAAGGGTGACTGCAGTAGCGTGTGTGTGTGTGTGTGTGTGTGTGTGTGTGTAGTGTATGTGAGTGTAGTGTCTGTGTGTAGTGTGTGTGTAGTGTATGTGTAGTGTGTGTGTGTAGTGTATGTGTGTGTGTGTGTGTGAACTGATGCAGATTGTCACTGCAAGAGTAAACCCTAGTGCCAAGAGCAAAGGACTGAGAAGACACGTGCAGGAGTCCTGGAACCTTATTCAGTGGCTGATGGTCCCCTGTGTGATCCCATTCTATTATTTCTGTAAGCTTCAGTCTTCATTAAGTTATAAGGGACCATTCTGGGGACTGGCCTGTATACTGCCCCATAGGCTCAAATACAAGCACCGAATAAAGCCATCTTGGAGGGCATCACTCACCTTTCTATAATTTCTGTCTGGAGCTAGACAAATGAACCTAGGGCTGAGGAGGTGACATTAGGAGCCAGCATGATTGGAGACTCTCTCAGAGGCAATTTTTTTAGCTAAGCTCTCCCAACCTGTTGCTTTACCATGGGCCATGACACTAGGAATAAGAATGAGGGGAACTCTCATCCTCTGGCCAACCAAAGCAACTGTGAGAAAACCCAGAGCTGAGAAAGGAACCCAGTCAACCTGCCAACCTGTAGGGACTACAGTGGGATTTCTTTAAGACAGGAGGCTTAAGGACCTGGTCAAAGATCTTAGTGCTCCTACTATAGACAGACAGATAGGAACTTGCATTTGGATTGCTGTCTGTCACTTACAAGCTGTGTGATCTTGGAGACATCTAAAAGCCCTCTGGAGGTGACTTATAAATGTTTCAACTGTCTAATACACATTAAATGTATCATACTTAATCTATATGAATATTATACATTTAATTTTCATTTTACTCTTTCACAGAGTCTAGTTTTCTGGCAACTTAACCACATTTTATTTTTAGGGTTTTCTCCCTTTCTAGTTCCTTAAGATTCCTTTCAGGGTCTTATAACATTATTTCATCAGCAACTGGCATTATTGCTCCCAGGTACGAAAATATCCAGACAGACCAACCCTAACACACGCACATGAAAGTTAGATTAACTATCTAGCCAGAGCCTAGGGTTCTGTGGCGTTTCTGAAATCAACTTGATGTTATCTGGATACTTCAAAGTTTCTGTTGTTTTCAGCACAAAAAAATCACTTCGAAACAAACATAGCATTCAGATAGAGACTTCTATGTCACGACAGTACCTATAACAGTAAAAACATTAGAAGGGAATAGAAGTGTCAATGACAGCGCGGGATACAAGCTGAGAAAATGAAGTCAATTACAGAGCTGAATATCATATACTCCTGAAATAAAGACACAAAGATCTGCTTGTAATAAGAAAAGTAAACACACTGTTCGACCAAATGGACAAGGGAGATGAGCACTATTGCTTTTTGGTCATGGTAAGGTGTTTTGCATATGTCGAAGAATGCATATGCAGAAATAATGAGATGTGAGCACGGATAAAAAGAAACAACACAATGTAGAGTTTGTCCCAGAGAGAGCCAGCATTGCTTGCTGGACAGAAAGTTAGAACTCACTTGTCTCCTACCACAGTGGATGGCTCAGGCTATTAAGATGTATTGACAATATATTTAGATAAAAGTGTGGCTTATTTGGGCTAAGAACCCAAGACAGACATTATTTATCAGCGTTTATGAGCTGACTTTTTAAGTAGACAAGCCGAAGGCCATTTTTCTGGACAGGGTAAGTGTAGATAGAATTAGGGTCCCTCCTACACAGTACTCTACTTACCCACTGAATTTTTCTCCTTCTGCCTTCACTTAATATAAATGTTCATAGAAAAATAACATGGTATAGCCACTACATAGTAAAAAATTGCATGACATATTCTAGTCTGGAGAGGTAACTCAGTTGATAGGGTGCACTGGGGTCAATGCCCAGCAATGCATAACTCCGGCATGGTGGCACACACCTATAATCCCAGCCTGCGGAAGGAGGAGGTAGGAGGATTAATTCAAGGTCATCCTTGGTGCTATAACAAGTTTGAAGCCCGTTTGGCCTGTAGGAGCTTCTGTCTCAAAACAGGGGAGAAAAGGAAAAGAAAAAGACCAAAAAGAAAGCACTAGGGCTTATCCTTAAAAACTTAAAAATCGAATTATCATCTGATCTCTCAGGATACAGCAACCTCATTTCTGGTTACACACCTGATAGAACGGAAAGCAACTTTTCAGGTATCTTTGCATCCACAAGAACATTGTTCACAGTGGCCCAAAAGTCAAAGTGACTCACGGGCATCTGGGTGGATAAAGGAATGAACAAAATAAAGCAGGTGTGTACTCTGGAACCTTAGTCAGTGCTGCAGAGGAGGATTACCATCAACGCTACAACAAAAACAAGCCTCGAGAGCATGTCACGGGAAAGAGGCAGGGGAAGAAAGGACAGAGGTCTCATGCTTCCACTTGCGCAATATTCCCAGTCAAACTCATAAAGGCAGAAAACTGATGAGACGAGTGGATGCATTCAGGGAGGTGTGGCCACAGTCAAGGTGGAAGAAAGCCTAGCGGCCACCAGGACCTGGAAGAGAGGGGACGGGAGCTGTTTAATGGGTGACAGTTTCATGAGCCAAACGTGTGGTGGTGAGGGTTGGACAGTGATGTGAATATGCTTGATGTTCCTGAATCGAACACTTAAAAATGGACAATACATTTTATATAGTTTACCATAATTTGAACAATAGAAACATAAATGTATCTGTTTGACTGGTGGATCAAGCAATTTCTCTCAAGTCCTTACTATTGTAACAAAACCCTTCTTTTTTTTCTGGCTCATCATCATCAGAGTTTATGCAACTCTAGTCTCCTTGATAACAAGAGTCACCGTTTACTGGGTGGTCTTTATAGTATCTCTGTGTTTGGTACTTTATACAGGCTATATAATCTGACATACTGATACATAAATAGTATCATCCCTATTTGGCCAAAAAAGGCACTAGCTCAGGGAGGCGTTCCCACAGCTAGTGAATGTCAGAGGAGGCTTGGCCCCCTTCACATACCTCACTATGTGCTGCCTCTTTGTGAGCAATTCTGGGTACCAAGTCCCAACTTGCCCATAGCATCAAGTCCCTCAAAACGTCCGTCATTTGTTTGATAATTCCCTACTCTCCCTGGTCATTGCCACACCAGATGTCACCCTACCCCAAATAGGCATGACTCCTTCAGCTGTGCTTGCTCCTCAGCTCAGGCACCATGAGCTTTTGGCTGGCTTCTTGTGGCTCTACGTTACAAAAACTAACTGAGGGCCAGCAAGGCAGCTGAGGGATAAAGGAGCCGGCAGTGTCAGCCTAGAAAAGAACCGAGTTCAATCTTTTGAATCTATATAAAAATAGAAAGAGAGAAGTAGTTTTACAAAAGTTGTCTGTTGATTTGCACACATGCAGCAGACCAGGCACATTCACACACACACACACACACACACACACACACACACACACACCNCCATACACACGTGTAATAATAATAATACATTTAAAAGAATAAACAGACGCTCACTGTCTCAGCTGCTGCTTAGATCCTGGGACTTCAGAGAGTTAAGGAAGAAGAGTCTCCTCCTTCTCAGAGCTTACACTCTGGTGAAGGTAAACAGAAATACTCTTGTAAACAAATGTGATTAGAATAAGCTCAGGTGGCCAAGAAGTGCGAAGGAGAAAGTCAAACAGTAAAGCACAAGTTGTGATGGTAGCACTGCTGTGAGTGGCTGGGGTGACCAAGGAAGAGGCATTCAGAGGAATGGGCAAGGAAATGCAGCAGGACCTTCCAGGCAGAGGGAAGGGAAGACTTCACACTGAGGTGAACTTGACAAGATTAACCCAGAGAGTAGAGCTCTGGTGGGAATGCAGTGCCTGAGGACAGCTACAGGGGCTGAGGTTGAAGGGGCAAGGAAGGCTTGACTGTGGCCGAGACTTGCAACCATAGCAAGGAATTTATCAAAGTTCTCATTCTCTAGAGTGCGGTGGTGGTTGGAGGAGGGTTAGGTCCTGCTTTTTCTGACTGGTTTCTTGAGTTGGAGGAAAGTCAGGGTTAGGAGCAGAGCTACTAGCCTACTGGTGGATCTGAAAGCTGATTGAATCCCTGAGAAGATGGTTGGGTCCTAGACGCTGAATCCAAAGTGACTGATGGAGCCACTGGGGGACTTTGGCTAATTTCTACAAAAAAAATGGATTAGTATCAAAAGATAAAGTCTGCCTTCTGAATCTCTTGCACTCCTTGTTAATGACATTTTCTCTTCCACGGAGCGCTGTCAGTGTGATGTGGGCCACTCAGCCCTCACCAGAGGCCAAACTAGTGGTACTGGTACTGACTGGCTCAGCTTCTAGTATTTTGTTGTTGTCGATATGATGGTTAGCTCTAAATGTCAAATTGTCATAACTTAGAATGTCCAGGAAGAGAGTCTCCAATCAGTAACGGCAGTAGAGGTCTTTAGCAGATTAGCCTGTGGGTATGCCTTTTGGCGGAGGCAGCGGCCGGGTGGAGGGTGGGGAGTTGTCTTGATTGTTAGTTGATATAGGAAGATGCAGCACCACTGTATATGGTAGCACCATTGCATGGCTGGGCCCTGGATTATACAGGACAGGAGAAGCACAACATGCAGGGCTGGCTCTGGGGGAACCACCCATCTCAAGCTGCTTCAGGTTCAGCTTCTGAGGCTACCATTACCATGGCTCCCAGGGGGCTGCTGATCACACACCACACAGTCCCTGCACTGTTCCATGTGCTCAACCCTGGTTTGAACATGCTGGGTTTTGTGGATTTCTTTGAAGCTTTCAAAATGACTTGGGAAGAAAAAAAAAAGGACTGAAAGCCTGTTGGACACCAGATAGCGGCTCTTAAGCCCGGCTTGATGAGTTACGTATAAATGAATCAGAACCATGTGCGGTAGGCCTCTCTTCGCAGGCACTTGGATTTAAAAATAAAAGGGGTTGGGGAATGAGGGAAAGCATGGCTGGCTTTTTGCAAGGACCTGAATGAGAACTTCACAGAACGAAGGGCCCCAAACATGGTGTGATTTTTTTCTCTCTCTCTCCATCTCTAATTTCTTTCATCTCCAGCTTGTGAGAGCCGCTTGATGTATGTGACATTCCAAGGCACTTTCCCCGCAGACACTGTGTCCTGGCATTCCCCGTGTCCTTGCCAAAGGACTTGTTATGCTGTGGTTAAAACTGTGCCTCACCAGAGCCATTCCGACTTCTAAGAAGTTCTCAGACTTTATTCTCATGACACTCAGGCTACTGATAGCAGGAGCATAGATTTTAGATCATGCCGCTGCCTTGGGTTAGCTGGGAGAGGGCATTATTTTGGTAGCACATGGAACTCACACAGGCTCTGAGACCTTGGGCAGATCAGTACTGCAAATCACAACGTCTGCTTTCTCATCTGCCAAATGTGAGCTAATCTCTCCCCCGAGTCCACGGTGGTTCTGGAGTGTTATATAAGTCGAAGAGCCCTTGCAATTAAGATGGATGATTGCAGCAAATATTCCAGAAAGGTTGGCAATGGTTTCACACAGGTTCATCCAATTAGTCTGAGAATGAAACATGTTTGTGTTCTCTTCTGTTTGTGCTTTGGGAGGATCAGGGTAGCATCTAGGTTGGACTGAAATTAGCAAAGAATTCATCAATAGCATCTACCTGCCTGCCCTCAGAATCCTAGGAACTTAAGAGACTGTAGAGTTTTGTGAGAATGTCTTCATTTTGTACTTAATTCTAAAATAAAGACGAATCTTTAAAGAATATTAGGCTGTACTTATGATGGTACACATCTTTAATCTCAGCACTTAGGGGCAGAGGTAAGCAGATCTCCGTGTGTTTGAAGACAGTCTGGTCTACATAGCAGTCAGGCCTATGTAGTGAGACACAGTCTAACAGAAAGAGATAAAATAATAAGTAGATAAGTGCATTCTGCTGGTCACAGAAAAAAAATGACTAGACTAAGTCCATCCAACAGTCAGGCTAAAGGAGTCATGATTCCTAAACTGAGAGAAAGAGACACATTCTTAGCATAGGGTTATCACAAAGAACAGGGCCAGTTGTTTTAGAGTATTTCGTCAGCATCTGTTTATCAATACACATAATTGTTTATATATCAACACGTGTGTGTTTATATATATATATATGTGAGTGTGCATGTACACTAGGGATGTGAAGCAGATGTTGTACACACTAAGCAAGTGTCCTTGCCACAGAGCTCCAACACAAGCCCCAGGTCCCTGCGTTCTCATTTATGTTTTCAATCCCCAGAATTTCTCACAGCTCTTGGTATGCACCAGTCAGACCGGGAAAGGGTCAGACCGGGAAAGGAGTGCAGAGTAGCCAGCTAGAAGAAAGGGATGAAAATAAAGACGCTTGTCCTGGAGTGCAACAGTCAGACCAGACCGGGAAAGGAGTGCAGAGTAGCCAGCTAGAAGAAAGAAGGGATGACAATAAAGACGCTTATCCTGGAGGAGCTCGAAGTCTAACCATGGAGGGATGGCAATGAGAAGACAAACCCCCAAACTCAGGAGCATTGCAAGCAGGAAGAGCATCGCAAGCAGGAAGAGCATCATTTCATATGTGGGGAAAAAATCTCTCTTTTTTCCTCTTTCTCTAAGGAAGACAAAGTTTTTAAAGGATATAGGACCTCTAACAAGCAAGATGCCTTTTGGTCTTTATGTGGTTAATGTGTGTGTGTGTTTGTGTATGTGTGTGTGTGTGTGTGTGTGTAGTTTTTAGCCCCTTCTTGAGAACTTGAGCCCATGATTCTAGCTCGGACAGGCACTTCAGGGCTCTTATTTGAGCTCCTGGAATAGGGATTGGTGTGTGGCCGTGTAAACAGGGCCAGCCACAGCACTTCCACAATGTTTAGTTCATGAACAATGGGTAAGGAGGCAGGGTCACAAACCAGGGTGAGTGTTGGCCTTCAGCAAGGGGACTTGAGATAACTGGTGTCTGCTGTGGGACAATGGTCTGTACCCTGTCACTTATATTTTAAATAAATGCTGATTGGCCAGTAGGAAGTATAGGCAGGGTGACCAGGCAGGAAGTAGATGCAGGACAATGAGAATTCTGGGAAGAGGGAAGTGTAGTCTGCATTTGTGACCCAGCCACAGAAGCAGCAAGATATGACTGACTCGCTGAATAAGGTACCGAGCTACGTGGCTAACATAGAGAAGAATAATGGGCTAATGTAAGTTATAAGAGTTCATAAGAAGTCTGAGCTACTAGACCAATCAGTTTATAACTAAGGTAGACCTCTGTGTGATTTCTTTGGGACTTAATG
>LOJH01014853.1:0-12452 GCA_001685095.1 Ellobius talpinus
ATTAACCAATGAAAGTAACACATAAGACAGATGACCCTCCTCCATCATTAGTGGACCCCACACCCAGGGATATGATAAACAGATGATATAGCCTGAGGCCTTTCCAATCTACTGTACCCTGGATGTATAATGATATAGGCCCATGAGTTCTATTTACAGTTATCTACCTGGCCCTGTATTACAGGATTTCTTGTTCTTTGGGGGATATGAAATGCAACAGTAAAAGCATTTTCCCTTGCGACCCACTCAGCACATACATGTGCAGTTGAGTCAATGCACACAGGGGGTAGAAGCAAGACAGAAGCGCCAACAAATAAATGCTTGCTGACTTACAACACATGAAAACATTCTCTTCTCGCTCACCTTATCACTACATTGGACCCACCCCTTCTCTTTGGGTTGTGTCCCGGAGTTCAAGAAAACATTTCAACAGCTCAGACAACAGACTCACTGAAGACAGGATTCTATGTCATCTGCCTGAGTGGTTACCATGCCTGGCAGTAATTATAAAGATCCAAGGAGGCAAAGGAATTTTCCCAGATATCCAAGAATTATAGTTGCTAAATGATGCCTCGAAGCAAGTGGATAATTCATACCAATCAACTCAGGATGGTAAACACTTGACACTAAAAGCTCGACAGTCTTCCAAGCTACTCCTTCACCAGAACTAACAATGGGTTCTTTAAAAACTCGTCTTTCCCTACCACAAAGGAAAGTCTATCCCATTGCTCAACAAGGTTTTGGGTCCTTGTCTGCCTAGGAAGCAGATCCAAGTGATCTCCATTTCCCTACTCCTGGTAACATTCCCTCACTGCACTGAAAGATGCCATGGTTCCTATGAAACATCGGAAGAGCTGAGCTCTGTAAATACTGTTAGGAAATAGATCGAATAGACGTAGTCTCTGTAACATACACTGACGCCAGCTTCCTAAGAGCCAGAGATGCTAAAGAGGTGAGGTAAACACCCCGGAAAATAAGATCTGAATCCGGTCACTCCCCATCAGCACGCGCACACGCAGCACGTTCTCTACAGGTGCTGTGGAATGCACACTACCGTTACCAGACAATACAGTTAAGCATCCTCACTAACCCCCGCTCCCGCCCCCCCCGCCATTAATCATCTCAGTGACAGAGCTCCGGTTGAACATCATGGGGATTTCCTCCCCTTCTTCATCATTTATTTGCCAATATTTCCTTGTTATGAATATCCCCCAAGTGACTATCCCCAGCCATCACAGCTGTGCTGCCTACTGCGTCTTCCTCGCCTGCAGATAACAACAACTCTCAAAACAACAACAACAACAACAACAACAACAACAATAAAGTCCCCGGAGATGATTCCTAGGGTTAAAGGAGAGGCCTTACCATAAACTAAATCATGCACGGCCCACGGTGCTCCTCACTCACTGACCAGCCTCTGCCTCCAAGCAGATGGCGATTTCAGACAAGGGAAGCAGGCTTAATTACAAATGAACAATAGCTGACTGCTGGACGCCATTATTTGAAGGGTCAACAATCAATTGGTGCTTTAGTATGTCCTTGAAGGACTGCTTCCTATACAACAAAAGGCTTCTTCAAAATATCCACACACCACAAGAGAACTATGCCTCACCAACAAACTACAAAAGCCTAGCCACAAGACTCAAGTAATCGCGGGAAGGGGGCGCAGAATGGAAAATAATATTTCACTATGGTTATACCAATTCAATCAATAAATAAAGCCAGAGATGAACCGTGGTAAATATGGACCCATGCAGTCATTATCAAACACTGTTTGAAGTCACAAAGGCAAGGGACAGACTCGGCTCCTTCTAGGACCGAGTGTGTCAGTTCCAAGCCTTCCCAGCCACCAGCATTTCCTGATTGTCTTAAGCATGAACACCATGAAAGAAGATGCTCCACCATCAGGTAGAGGAATGGGTGGGAGCAAAGCTCACCAACTTGTACTCAGAAATTTCAGGGAGGGGGCTTTATTCTTTCCAAAACTGACATTCTTTTCCAAAACAGTACAAAGACAAAATCACGGCACCGTATATTTGTAAAGCATGCCAGGACTAATGCCTTCCGAGCAATCATGTGAACGTTACTTTACACTTTCTACAGAGAAAACTGATGTTAATCTCTCTTCAACCAATATTCCATAATTGTTTTTAAAAAGATTATATTTTTATTCTTTTTCAGAAGACTCTTGCTGTACTATTTCAGGGGAGACAGAAAAAAAAAACCAAAACACAACTTCCTTCTGAGCCAAAGCCACAGAAATCAAATTCTGCTATGTTCAAATGCCACTTCCTCCCCACAGCAGCCTGCTTACTTCATCCATAGCGACAACGGGCTGCCTCCTGCGTCTACCTGGACGGCGTCACCCAAAGTGCGGATGCCATTAAGTAATGGACAGAGCAAAAGGCAGCAAAGACAGAGGACTCAACTTCAATTTAACTGTCCTGTAAGGTACGTAGTAATTAGCTGCAAAGCTCTGAATCTTAGCTAGCATGTTAAGTCTGCTACATGACAGTATAATTTGACTTCTTAAAGGATTATGCAAATTACAACTCATCATTCCATTACAGGATTGAAAAAAAGTGACAGCTAATTTATACGTAACACACCTTTCAAATCCCTAAGATGCGTAGCACCTGTGCAATGTATTTTGCCGAGATTTTCTTGCACACAAGTACTTGTTTATTGCAATATAAAAAGGCTTACCTAAGAGCTTTAATACAACTACTTAAAAAATAACCTTTTAGACCACAATCTAAAAATAAGAGACTTCCCCCCCTCCTCGATTTTAGAGGTAAATTTTTGTTTTCATTTCATTCAGTTTGATTTGGCTTCCCCCCCTCAAATCAATTCGATAAAAATAAGGCTTCAACACAAATATATTATTTGAATACTGGCAACCACAAGCACTGATGCACGAGCCAGAAGGCAGACTCACAAAGATTTCAACATACTTCTGGTAGGTAGATTCACAGTAGATTCCGTCATATCTGTAGATTTTCCTACATTCTGATTGGTTGGGCAGAGGATGCTGCGCAGTTATTCTGTAGAGGCATCAAAAACAGATAGACATGACTAGAGATTCTCTACAGTCAAGCAGAATGCAGGATAACAAGTGTGCTGAAATGGAACCATTTTTGCTCTTTACCCTTTGGGCTCTACTCAGAACTGTACTGGGCACATGAACGATAGCATATGAACTCCCACTTCAGAGAGCTGCAGCCAGAGAAAAGTAAGTATTGCAATTTTTCGTGGGGACAATTTTACTCTTAATCTCACAGTCATAAAAGTAGAAGAAAAGCAGGACATAGGCCTGAAGTTGAACTCACTCTATAGTCCCCATGATTATTTTCTAAAGGAAATGTTATAAAAAAAACCGAAAAACCAGCAAATGTCATTAGTGTTTTCGTTACAGAATTGTCATTAATCCAATCATGCATTACAAGAGGAGGCAACTGTAAATTAGCTATAAAACCATAGTTGGGTTAATAAGTTTTTCAGCTTTATTCAATTTATATGGCGTGTGTACACTACTGGCTTCTAACGGGATGTAATACAGCTTACGGGACTGAACCCAATTAGGGATGAAAACACAAGCAAGGCCATCGGGAGCGAGGGTTAGACCTTAACAGGCACCTGAGATGAGCTGATTACAGCGGCTCCAGGCTTCTTGGCAGTTAAGGCAAAGGGGAAGGAGGGGGCTTACACAGTTTTTCTTTGTATCACTTAAGCATATAAATTCATTGGAGACTCCCTGCTGTATACAAACATAAAAATGCTGAAAGGCATTTTCTGACCATTTCCTTCTATTGAAAATCTCTTCATTCAGGAGGAAAGGTAATAAGAAACCTATCTTGTTTTATTTTAGTGGGAAGTCATGGAATTTAATCAATATGAAATATCAGTAAGAGTACCAAGCAGTTTGCTCTAATAACTCGAACAGAAAGTAACAGAATATCTAATCTTCAAGAATATAACACACACTCATAGATACATGTGCACACACACACACACCACACACACGTGCACACAAAAACACACACCACACACGCATGCACAAGCACTCACACAAACACACCACACACACTCACACAAATGTGCACACACACAACACACCACACACATGCACGCACATGCACACACATGCATACACATTCATACACACCACACACACACTCACATGCTCACACACACACCACAATCCCCTTCAATAGTAATTAAATCATGCAATCTGTCCCTATTTCTTAAAACCTCAGACGAGCCTTTTCTAATTTCTGTGTGTTTCTAATGTCATTAAGTTTACTTAATATTTCATAAAGTCCAATATACCTGGGGACAGCACTTTATAAAAAGTTAAGTTCTATCCTGGAGCTGTATTTATATGCTTTCCTCAGATATTATTTAACATATTGTCTGTGTTATAATCAGTCTGGCCCCAAATCTCTTATTAAATTTAGTCGGCCAACAGCTCTATTTATAATTAATCATTTGCCCCTTATTTAAAGTGATTTTTAAGCCCCATTTGATTATTGCACTCAACTTCTAGCAAAAATGTACTCATTAACGATCACTGGAATTCCAAAGGTTTTCATTAACCTATGTGATATTTCATTGTAAAGCTGATCCGGGAAAGCAGGATACATAAACAGCTTGAAGTGAAGAGCGAGCTGGTTTCAAAGATGCAGTTACAGGGTCGCCCTGACGAGTTTGTTTTCGGCATTAAGTTTACGAAAACACATTCTGAGAAGAGTTTGGAAGCAGCAACATCAGATGATATAAATCACAAATAAAACAAAAAAGCATATTTGGTGTGACACCACACCGAACTCCTCTGCATTTCTATTCGGGATCTTATGTTTTACCACTGCTCTCTTGCTGTTTGCTCTGAACTAAATGAAGATCTAAGGTGCATTTACCAAGAACAGTTCTGATTCTCAGCATTTCTGTAAACCATCTTGGGAAGGTATGGGATAAAGAGACAGAAAGACAAAATAAATAAAATGGACTATCACCTTCACCAATCCCTCTAATGACAGCCAAGGTTAAAATGAAGGTTGGGTCTACCTGCCCCATACCATCAAGGAAACTATCAGGTGTAAAAACTAACCGACAAAATGTCTGCAGCGAACAAAGCCCCACAGCACCGTTCACTTAACACTCCGTGTTTCCCCTTTCTGGCTACAACGGATCATTATAAACCAAAGACTTTTTGAGTTCATTTTCTTCACCTGGATTTTGTTTTTAAAGGTTAAACGCTATCAGTAAAAAGTTGAAATACGCCTTTCAATCGTGGAACTATGATGAACCACAGCGCCTGCCCGTCAAACAGTCCGTGGCCTTCCCTTCATGTCACTCCTGTCTAGATGGACTCATCACACAGCTGTGGGGAGGACTTAAGTGCATTTACATACATGTGGAACGTGTAAGCTATGACTAATTTTAACTCACAGAGCAGAATTTAAATAATTAGTTACAAGAAGTCAAACTAAGGGAAAAGGAAGGAAAGAGATGGTTAGAGGCAGAGTAGTAAATTGTTCCATTTTTGCAGGTAATCTAAATGCAAACTAGAAGCAACTTATCATGAGAATGGATTTTCCACCATCTGGTCAAATAACAGGGGATTTGTCTAGTGGCGAGCAAAGAATGGAATGATGTGAGAAAGATTAGCGGGCAAGTCCTACAGTTAGCTAAAATGTATTTTGTGCAAACAAGAACAGATGACGCCTTAACAATTACACCTGTCAAAAACTCCAGAAAGCAATCCATCTCTGAACAGCCCAGTTGAAAACAGGCTAGTTCATAACAAAATGAATTTTTTTTAAACAATTGCCAGCCATAACAGTTTGATGCATGACAAGCTTAGGAAGTCACAGTTCACGTTCAACTGGAACCTTAACTAACTGGCCCCTGGTTTCCAGTGATAAGTAAGATATTCGACCCTCTAAAAATATTGGAACCATATAAACGGCAGGTTTTGAAACCACAAAAGCAAGGAAACTTGAAATTAGAGGCAGAAAATCAGAAATAAGAAACCGCTATGGACATATCCTTTGGGGCCCTTGTACTGCTACTATTCTACCAGGGTAGACGCTTCCCTGGTACAAATCTGCCTCCTTTGCGCAGGAACGTTAGAAATGGAGGCAAAGACCACAGAGCTCACCTGGATGAGGTTCCACCAGGACGTGGGAGTGACCAGAAGGCATCAGATCCTGCAGCTGTTTCAAGGGATTTTATTCCCTGCCTGTGCTTCCTAAATGCTGGCAATTCTCGGAGTTAAGATACAGGAGCGTATTTGTTTGTTTTTGCCTTGTTATTTGAGGATGATGGCGTGAGCCTCTATAGCAGCCCAGCCTACGTCATCTCATATTAATCTTCCCACTTAGGCTGTTCTATCGCATGCCTGAGAGATCCCATTATAATACACACAGCTCAGATCTGGATCGGTAGTACATTTGGGTGGCGGTGGTGATGGTTATTTATGTATATCAGGCAATATAATCTACCCAGATCAACACAATCTAAAGACTGGTGTTTTAAGATACATCTAGAAATACATCTAGAATTTACTACCACCTTTTATGTTTAACGTATCAGTGACTCTTGGCCATTCTCCAGGAGGATATTTTCTCTTCAGATATCTGACCTGCAGAGGTTATGATTATTACATGAGATGTTCATTTAAAAGCTACCTATGATCTTCTTTTTCCTTATTCTATTGAGTTGCTATTCTAAATAACAATGCTGTTCATAATTTTCACTGTTCAACTCCAAGAGTTTGGGGCAAAACAACAATCTTTCTACCATAGGAATTTGCTCCCTCTGGTTCCTCTGTGCCCTTCATACAACAGTGACCAGTAGTTCGTATCTTCCATGCTGGAGCTGGGAAGCTGTGTCAATCACGATAAACAAAAAAATGTCACCCGTTAAGTTCTGATAGCACCATCCACAGCTTCACATGTAATGACACAGGGCATGCTGCTTCTCTAAGACAAAGAAGAGGTGTCTCAGAAGAGGCTCACTAATACACTAACTCGCTACACCAGGCAATGCGGTTAAGAGTTTGCTTAGTATGTAGCATTTGGCAAGTTATCGCTCAGCGGCTCAGTGTTCTATGCAAAAATGGGAATAATAGAAGTTATTTACTCAGCAACATGAAAATTAAAAGAAATACTTGTAAAGTTGCCTAGCTCCAAGCTTTCCCATATCAAAGCCATGGTGAATGTCACCTTATACTAACTAATTATCCGCCTAGGTGACAAAGTTACTGGAGGGCCACAGACTTTGATAAATCCAGGTATAAACTGAGAAACTTTTATTCAAAGTGAGTCTTTTAATATGATCTTTAAGACTTTCATGTTTCTGCAGTGCTTTAAAGTTTCTCACAGTCACATTGATAAGGTTTCATTTCCTGATAATCCATCACCTCTAACCCTGAGTTAATTAATATAACTTCTATCAAAATAATTTGTTTACTCGATGAATATTTTGTTCTTAGTAATAATGTGCCAAGCTCCAGTGCTACACTTGAGGAAATACATAAGGTAAGATGAAGCAGAGGCTGGAGAAGGGATGTGACAGGAAGTCCAGGCGCCAGAACAGGGAGCCAGATCCCATTTGATAAGATCTAGCTACGAGAATCCAGCTTCAGACCGTTGAAACACTGGCAAAAGAGACTCATCTGGTATGAGCCCACAGAGAGGTCTTATATTCAAAGTGCTGAAAACATAAATAGACAGATTCTGGGTGATGGGGTGGGGGCAAAGGTCTAAACCTAGACAGGAATGAAAGGCCAGCTCCTTGTTGCCATTCGTGTTGAGACAGTCCAAACTTCCACCTAGCATGTTCTAGAACAGGGTTCTTAAGCCCCACACTTGGAAAGGGAGACTCTACTGCAAAGGGTACTCTACTGGAAAGGGGACACTACTGGGAGGGGGAGTCTACTGGAAAAGAGGACATTTATCATGGATGGATTCTGTTTCCCAACAGACCCTTCCACCAGGTGGTACCAGACAGAAGCTCCTCCGCACTACAGGAAGTGTTTCCACCTTTCCTACTGACTCCTGACTGACCACAAGCTTTACACGATCATAAATTGAATGCAAAATAAACAAAAGAGTCTAACAGGGTAACTGAAAAGTATCCGAAGAAAGACCTAGTGCTGAAAACTCCCTTGAGTCAGACCAAAGGGAAGCTCCAAGATGAGGTCCTCTCTCTGTCCTTGCTCTTGTCTCCTTCCTGAACTCTGGGGCTGCCCACATTTACCCGTTTTCTAGAAGACATGTCTACATAATGTTTAGGATCCATAGCTACGAAACTAGGCAGACACCTATGCAAATTCAACCTTTGCCAAACGTGACAGTGAACAAGGACACGTTGCATCTCTGAATCTACGATGACAACAACATCCTGTGTTCATCTTAGTACTGTAAGCCTGCATCATGGTGTCTGGAATGAAGCAAAGGATTGTGATTATAATAATTCACTTATTCAACCAACTTGACTGCTATCTTTGTTGATCACTGAGCAGGTGTTTCAAACATGCTACCTAAATCCTATAGACACCTGGTCACATGACCCTGATACCTGGAAGGAGAAATTACAAACTCAGTAAAACTGAGATGTGCCTACTCACAGAAGCTATGGTCAAGTCAGCTTTGAGCTGTTCATAGGTCAAAAAAAGAGAACAGTGCCCTGAAAGAAGCTGAAATTCTGTATCCAGGCCCTTTCTTCCCATATAGGTATACAGACGCCATCTTCCTTCACCTGTGTGCCATGTGCCTCTTAGATAATGAAAGCAACAGTGCTGGTCAGTTCATGCAATTTCTGTCTACTAAGTGTTAGAACCCTGCACTGCCGAATGTCACAGCTGTAGGAGAGTCTCAGTGAGGAATGTCGCTCTGCATCCTAGAAATACACTGACTGACAAAGCCAGGCACATAGATTTTTTTAAAAAAGCAGAATAGATTAAAAATGGAAGCGAAGCATGGCCGGAGTCACCAACCCGCTATTGGCTAAAGGATGAGGAGAGGGCAGAGGACAACCAGATGGGTTCGAGTCTTCCCAAAGCCAGGGCAGCTCAAGAGGCTGCACCAACGGCAGGAACCATGTTTGAAAAAGCTATTCCTGGAGGCACAGTCGGACTTTAGGCATACAAAGTGAGAAGAACAATCTCCAACGGGAAGTCCCTATCATTCACCTTTCTGGGCTGAGTTACAGCCAACAGTCTCTAGAATATTTATCCCACAAGGAGTCTGTTCCAGGAGTCGGACCACAGCAGAAATGATTCTGTGTGAACATATTAGGTTACCAAGAGGAGTGAGCGACATATTTGTGGACATCTGACAGCCCTGAACACTGTCTACACAACAAGCATGTTTTTTATTAAAATGCTAATTTTAAGAATGAGTAAATTAAAACATTTATTTCACACAACTGATGAGTAAACAGGTTCAGGCTTCTAGATTATTCTTTCCTAAGACCATACTTTTCCTCCAAATAGCAGCCTACTCAAAAATTGTTATCCCCAAAGCAAATTCTACTAGAAGTTTAATTCTACATCATCCCAAACAAACATTCTGAAATTCTGAAGATGGCATCGACTTTGTCTTCCATTAACACATCATATTCTATACAGTGATCCCCAGATGGACAGCTTTCAAAGAAGGAAAACGTCTCACACAACTCACACTTTCGATAAGGAAACTGAGACGAAGATTATCAAGAGAAAGCAGAAACCCAGGGGTGAAACAACACAGACAGATGCAGACTGGTGTCCTTCATGCTTCCAGACACTGCCAACATCGCCCCCGCACCTAAGAAACCTAAGCTTTGTGTTAGGAGGGCCCGTTGGCCAATCTCTCTATTGCATCTCTTTCAGTTGGTTGGGGATGGACATGTTTCTATTAGTGTGTTCCTTTAGAAGAACAATCATGTGTCCAAGGCTCATTAGAAATATGTAAATTATTAAAAAGCTTTAAATACTTAAATGAAGATTTATTTGCTCAGACTCTAGCCTCCAATATCACGAAGCCTTTGGTTACCAGCTGCTTCCTTCCCAATGCTTGTCCTCAATAGGAAAGGATATTAGTGGGCACGGGGGGCTGAAGGAAAGGATATTAGTGGGCACGGGGGGGCTGACATTTGGAAACAGAATTCAAATTTTAATTTTCATATTGCTGACGAACTCACTGCATCAATACTGATTAGCTTTGTATATAGGATTGGAGACACACCATGGGCATTGAAATTGATTATTAAAACTATCAAAGCACCAATGGGAAAATGAGGTGCAAAGGAGCGATTTTATTCAGTAGCCACTGTACCCTTCTTCAGGCCGACTTTAGGCCATGGCTTTAAATTTTACCTGCTTCCTAATGGCCTCCAGTTCCCCATCTTCAGATCTCATCTTAACCCAAACTTTGTAGTCCATCCATCTCAACTTAGAACTTCCACCTGATCTTTGGAATGCCGAGCCCCTCCCCGTCCTGCATGAGTAGCTAACTCTTCTACCCACGCTGAGATAACCCCATCACAGCTCCATGCCTTTTCCAGGGTTTCAGACCCACAACTGGCTCCTAACTTTCTTCCTCCCCTTATTTTCTACTTCCCAGAAGTCACAAAGCCCTTTCATGCTGTGTTCTCCATTTCTTTCAAAGGGACATCTTCTTTACACCATGTTCTGGGAATAGGCTATGTGGACTGCCACACCCAACTGCTACAGCCACCCTCCTGGAGTTATCCCCCTATAGATTCACCTTTGCTGCTTCGTCATTTAAACTTTAAAAGTCAGCATGATAGTATCATGCTGTGGCCTAATTTGGACTGTCCCACAAGGACCTGTGCCTTGGAGAACACTAAACACTTAGTCTTCAGGCCGAATGACTCTAGAAAGAGAGTAGGAACTTTAAGACATAGAACCACCACCATTGTGGTTTTCGTCACTGGGGCTTGGCTGAAGCGGTCTGTGAGACCATGGCCTTTTCTTGTTATTGAATGAAAAGACAGGGTTAGAGGTCATGGACTAGAACATCCAAAACTGTTCCCAAATAAACATTTGCCCTTAACAAGCTGTCTAAATCCCATCACAGAAATGCACATGTGACTAACATAAACCACCACCTCCAAAAGTCTCCCCAGAACTACGGTGTGCCACAAAGCTTGCCTTATTTTGACTCGCTCCCACCTGACCAACTTCTGCACATTTTAGCAAGCCATTTTATCTCCATTTGACTCTTCCGGGTTGACTTGCATGTAACTCTCAAAACTGACCTAGCTCATTACTCTGAGTTTAGCATCAGCAATGAGAGCACATTTCATTCATATGCTACAAAAAAAATTCTCCAGTAAAGTTTCACTGTTTGATTGTTGCTTAAGTGTGAACTCTAAATAACAATATGTTTTATGTCTTAGATTTTCAATTCTAAAAACTGCTGAAGAGATAAAAAGGACAATGATGGTGTACAGAGATGTAGATATGTGCTGTGGACTTTGTGGTCCAAGCCTTAATATCCAAAACCACCCCAGGAAAAGCTCAGGCATATCTTCAGGCTATGGGCATCCATCCCAACTCAGCCCAGGTTTCCTCCTTAGTCCAAAGGCTCCCATCGAGGAGTGGATAATAACCTTCCTAATAGTGTGACCCTTTAATACAGATCCTCATGCTGTGGTGACCCCCAACCGTAAAATTATTTTTATTGTTACTTCATAACTGTAATTTTGCTACTATCATGGTGTATAATGTCAAATCTGTGTTTTCTGATGGTCTTAGGTGACCCTGTGAAAGGGTCATTTGACCCCCAACCCACAGGTTGAGAACCGCAGCATTAGACGATTAACCACTTTCTACATAGCCTTAAGACATAACTAGAGTCTCCTTGCTACACCTGATCTCGAGCTATTTTAGCTACAAAAAAATAATCAGCTCAGAGAAATGATCACCGGACCCTTCTTATTCTTGCCCAACGGAACTATACTTAGTAATACTCCCGACAAGAACAGAAATGAGGCCTGAAAAGTAGACTGGATAAGGTTTATCTCTACATGATGTTGCTAAGTCTGAGGTAAAGACTACATGCTACCATTAGCCAGGGTTCTAATTTGCTAATCAACACGCTAAGGAAGCACTTAGTGCTCAGGCTTTGGAGCTCCTGCTAAATAAATTAGAATTAAGCCGATTTTGTGATACAGACCAAAAATAGAGAAATGAAAATTTTCCCAACCAGATTATTACAGGAAAAACACTTCACAGATCACAAATCTTTTAATTACTGTAGGTCTAAACCCAGGGTCTTGCAGATGCTAAGCAAGTATCCTACCACTAAAGAACATCTCATTTCATACCTTAAAATTCAAGTAGGGTTAAGATATACTGAAAAAATATGAATAAAATATCCTAAATTAACACATACACCACACACACACACACACACACACACACACACACACACACACAC
>LOJH01014853.1:12551-23823 GCA_001685095.1 Ellobius talpinus
CACACACACACACACACACACACACACACACACACACACGGGAAAAAGCAACTTTTGAAACTTTGTTTTTAGTCCTAGATAACACAAGGGATCCTTTGGTAGTCATGGTAACAGAGCTATTCAGCCTCTACTGCAGCTAGGCACGACCACCTGACTGGTTTTCCTAATACAGGAAGAGCAGGAATGAGTAGAAGCCCTTCATGGACCCAGACTTTTGTGCACCGGCTGTGCTCTGACCTAATATTCCTTTCCCAGGAGCTCTTCAGAAGTAACCAACACACCAGTTTTGACTAGGCAGACAAGAAAAATGGGAATGGCAGAGCTCCCTTCAACTGGGGGTGTCAAATAATGTTCAACAGACTTCCGTGTTCTTCTGGCTACTGCACTTTACGCATTAAAATCATTTGGATTTCACCTGCTAATGCAGCTAGCCAACTTTTCTACTCCTACTTACCCTGCAAAAGCGAGCCCTTCTGCAGTCTGAGATTCCTTTGCTAGATCTACTCCTCTTCAGAGCTACTAGAAGCCTCCATACCTAGCTCTATTGCAATGTTCCTTGTAACTAATAACTGGTTTGCCCTGCACGTTCTTAAGACAGGAATTCATACTGTGTTGCATCTTGCACAAGTTTATAGCTTAATTAGTTCTGAATTAGTAAGTCAAACCGGAAATACCCAGTCTTCCCCAAACTGACTGAAAGTAGGATTTGGGGTTACAAACATGCATCTGGTCACACTCAACAGTAATAATTGTGCTAAGCACACAACAGAAGAAATGTCCAGGTATCCCAAGAATAGTGACCATCAGAAATATGAGCAAAATATGATAGTTGATGGTTTCAAAGTGCAAGGGTAGACTGAGAACATGGCCACACCTAAGTGGAGAAACAAAACGGCAGAGAACAGCCTTTGATAAGCCACTTGAAGTTATCAACAAGTGTCATTTCATGTTAATTATTCTGTTACTAAAATTAATTCTGTTATTAAAACTAATGGCAAGAGGTTATGGTCATCTTGGTCTCCATTTTTTTCAGTTTTTTTTTTAAAAGAAATGCACCTCTCCCAAATAATTTTGCACATTACCTCTGTTTAACCTCTGACCTAGACGGGACACTGGATTCCATCATCTATGGAAAGATACTGTATTAAAGCCAATTAAGAAGCATACTATGTAGGAAGCTATGTAAAAGAAAGAAAATAATAGTTAAAGACAATATGAAGGAGATTGGAGCACATTCCCTTGAGTGTGATTTTTTTTTAAATCCAAAAATCATGCACCTTACAACAAATATTTGTGGATTTTTAAAATTTCCCATCCATCATTTTGCTGTCTCCTAGCAGGATTTTCCTTCTGAACTGCTGAGAGATGATTAACTAGAACTGGGACTTTCTTCCGCCCTCGTGTCCTCTCTTCTGTGCCTCCTTCCTCCTCCCAAGTTCCACTAAGAGTTAACAGTCTTTGTCATGTTGCTCTCTCTGCTGAGGAGAAGTGAACAGCTAAAAGCACAAGTCGTCTTGACACATGTATTCTATTCATTATAACAATTAAATTTACAGAGTTAGACAAATGCTCGGGAGAATCTGCTTCCTCAAGTTTGATTTGGGCTGAAGCCAAAACATTCTCGCGTTGGTACTCAGGAGTATTATTTAGAAGATAAATTGCCTGATATCAGATTTTGGAAAAGGTAAAATTACCATCAAGTCTTGTTATGCAACAATTCATTGGAGGCAACATACCCCGTATTATTCAGTTTTGCTTATCATAAAATAGGATTACTACTAAGGAGGACTTAATTGGAATAAAATATCACTGAGTTATAGTTTAGTGTAGCATTACAATAATAAACAGTCCACCTCCTTCTCCATGAAAAAAAGTTTTATCTTGAGGTTTTACTCCACTGATGCTGTGTAATATATTTAGAAATATGTTCTTATCATAAATCTTTTAACACCAAAGTTGACTATACCAACTAGCAGGACAGCTTCCATATTGATCCTCCGCTTCTTTTGAATGACAAAAACGGTTTCAGCTTTCAGGGTGGCAATTTCTCAAAAATAAATTTGAGTGGAGGAGATTACATTCAACTAAAACTCCATTACGAAGCAGCAGTCACAGCGGGGTAATATAAAGTACTTTTCTTGGGTATATTTGAGATCTGTACATATTTTCAGTTTCTTTCAAGGTCTTGATACAGCAAGATTTATTAGCACTGTCTTCTTTAAAGGAAAAAAATGGCCCCATGTAAAAGTTTATATTTTTCTGTATCAAGAATCCACACTTCCATGCTAGCCTGTCTCAAAATAACTACGAAGAATGGAAGGCTTCTCTTAACTTGGTAAAGCTGAATTGCCACCAAATTAGAACTATGATTTACTCTCTCTTTCTCTCTCTTTTTTTCTGGAAAAATGCAGTCGAGATAGCAGACTCTCAAACTGAAACGTTATAAAGCATGATCACAGACAATGTGACTGTCACCATCAAGCTGGCTCAAGGTGGCTGAATGAAGCTCCATGTTAAAGAGGAATCATGCTACAAGGTGCGCCACTAAATAGCATGGGAAAGGGCATGAGAACTATGTCTCAATGATACCACACTGTTTCGGCAGAGCTTTCTCTCGGACAGTTTACTATGTCAGCTTGGCTAGTTCTATCAACAAGATTTTCATCTAATAACCTGCAGGTCCCTTACACACTGGGATAGACGGATGCGTTCTCACGGCTTGTGATCATCCTTCTCATTGTGAGCGCCTCTATTCCCTCACACGTCCTTCCACACGGAGGACTCCACATCCCAAATGGAAGTGTCCATCTGCTTCTTCCCTCGCCACATCTGACATCTAACGATGCTCACACAAACCATCGAGTCAGAACATGCCCACATGTGCCATGAAGATCTGGTGTGCCAAGGACTGTCCTGCCTGGAGGCAGAAGAGCAGCTTCTACAGCTAACAGTTTCCCCAAAGCCCCAACACCCAGATGCTCACACCAAGGACATGTAGACACAAGATACTGAGTGGTCTGTCCTCGATATATTGCTGCAGGTGTTTTAGAAATTTCCACTAACCTTTAAAAATCACCTTTAATGTCCCCAAAAGAAGAAAGTGTAACGGATTCGGGAAAGGAATACGATGGGCATTCAACGTTCTTTTTTATATTCTTATTAGTATATATTCATTGTGCAAAGTGATGACTTTTATGACATTTTCACTTAAGAATGTCATGTACTTTGATCATATTTACCCCCTCTTCATTATCCTCACCTGTTCTTCCTCCTTCTATTGCTAGCCTTCCTATCCACCAAATCTCCATCCTACTTTCACATATGCATATGTGTGTCTATGACAAATGTATATGTAAAATCCAGGTTTCACATATGAGAGAAAACATGCTATTTGTCTTTCTGGCAAATTTTGCTAAACAGAATGCTATCTGTCTTGAACCACAGTCCTGCAAATGACATGATTTTGCTCTTGATGGCTGACTATAACTCCATGGTGAATAAACTCTATTTTCTTTGTCCATTTGCCCATTCCTACATGCTTCAGCTGAATCCATACTGCGAATGTTAGGATCAGAGTGGCCATGAAGAGGGCTGTGCAGTTATCTCTACATTATGCTGACTTTGGTTCCTTCTAGGATTGTCTCAGGAGTTATAAGACTGGATCCCATGGCCGTTCTATCCCTGTTCTCCCTACCTTGTGGAAGGATGGCTTTCAGTTGTTAAACTTTCAGTTTTTGAACTCAAATGATGGCATGCTACTTCCATGTTGGGAAAAAGTCAACATTCTCTCCCAAATTGCAGAGTCCCACAGGTAGACTTCATGCTCTTTGTTCATGGCTGTGTATGTATGGTCATACCTTATAAACACTGCTTTTTAATCGGACTGACCTGAAACCAGCATGGAGTAACATATTTATTAAACAGAACAAGAAACAAATCACTAGATGCTTTAAACTAGATGCTTTTCAGTCAAATGCCTCAAGGGCTGGCAAGCTGACTCAGCAGGTAGAACATGGGACTCCTCTTGCAGAAAGCCTGAGTTCAGTTCCCAGCACCCATGCTGGGCAGCTCACACCACTAGGAACTGCAGTTCCAGGGATTTCCAGCCTCCGTGGGCACCTATGCTTACAGGCACATACACCTACACAGGCATTCATCACACATAATTCAAAAATAAAAAGGCAAGACTTTTTAAAAGAATGGCCTATGATAGCAAACTCCTAGCTCTGGAAATCGGATGTTAATAAACGACCTCACCTTCATCTTCACATCCACCCAGAAAGCTCTGAGATGGCAAGCAGCTGACTCCAGCCACTTAAAATCCTGGCATGAACTCCCACAGCAGCCTCGCTAAACTCGCTTATGTACTCTTTGGCAAGCCCTACTTATTTGAAAGATCCTTAAGTAGGTCAGATGCTTGGGGAAAATATTTTTAAAAATTTGGAAAATGTCTATTACTTATAATGTGAAGGGTTTTTATTAGCGTTATAGATACACAAGTGTGCAAGGAAAGGGTGTTAACGATAATCACACTCACTAACCTTATCTGATAGGTGAGAGAACAGGAGCGACAAGACGTTAGAGACTGAGTGAAGTACACAGCTGTCAAAGACAGGGTGGGTAGGGATACACCTCAGAACGTGAATGCTCTTCCCTCTGACATTACACTGCACTCAAGGATGGAGAGTGACTGCCGCAGATGGACAGACCACTCCCGGGATGCATGTAAAGGACCACGGATGGCAAAACCTACCATCCTACAGACCATTTTGCAGAGTATATGTGCCTTTCGCTATTATATCACTTTTCATTGTGATAAAACATTAGACAAACTTATAGAAGAGTTCACTGGGGTTCACAGTTCCAGAGACATCAGAGTCCAGCATGGTGGCAGAAGAAACAGGAAGCTGAGAAACCACATGTGAACCTCAAGCATGAAACCCAGAGAGCAAACTGGAAGTAGGAGGAAACTCTATGATCTCAAAACCATGCCCCATGATATACTTTCTTCAGGAAGGCCATACTTCCTAAGCCTCCCCAAATAGTGCCACCAATGGGGATCCAGTGTAAAAATCATGAGTCTCAGGGGGACACTTCTCACTAAAACCACTTCAACAATTAAACTAATTTAACTTTAATAACATTAAGAAAGATACAAGAAGCCAGGAGGCGGTGGCACACGCCTTTAATCCCAGCACTCAGGAGGCAGAGGCAGGTGGATCTCTGTGAGTCCAGGACCAGCCTGGTCTAAAAAGTGAGTTACAGGACAGCCAGGATTGTTACACAGAGAAAGCCTGTCTCAGAAAGCCAAAAAAAGGAAAAAATAAAAGAAAGAAGGAAGTAGAAAAGAAAGAAGCACAAGAATGACTAATTTTAAAGACTAATTTATTTTTATTTTTAATGAAGTGTATTTGTGGGGGGTGGTATATGGATAAGTAAAAGTGCCCACAGAGGCTTTGGATCCCCTGGAGCTACTTACGGGAAGTTCTGAGCCACCGAACATGGGTACTGAGAACTTGAGTTCACATCTTCTGCAAGAGCAGTAAACACTCTTAATCAATGGGCCATGTCTCTAGCTGTGGTTTGACCCATTTCATACATGGTTGTTTTACACAGCATCTAGAACTTTGCTTTGAAATCCAGTTCACTCAAAGATGTCTGATAAATGCTACTCCTACACACAGAAACTCTGTCATCCTTCAGATTTCTGGTCTGGCAGAGTAAAGCTACCCAGCTAGCTAAGCAGATATTTTCTTAACATACATAAAAATGTCTATTATTCCCTAGATGACATAAATTCTTCCAGAATATGAGGGACTAAAAAAAGCTGAGGGGACAGAAGACAAGGGCATTTGTGCAAGGACAGTGGTATAATCAATGCATGGTGGGTATATGTACAGCAACATGCTGGAACTCATTATCTGTATAATTAACATGTGCTTATAATGATTATTATGATAAAATATAAACTCTCATTCAACAGCCTCACGGAAATGGCTAAAATGCCATGGAAAGATATTTCTGCTTCCCCTATTCCATCATAAGGAGATCAAAATGAGCAAAATCTCCATGTGTTAGTGCCACTTCTAGAAAGCAAACTCTAACAGTCAAATGCTGGAATTTCACTAATCAAACAAAAACATTTTAATAAAAAAACCCAAACATTTGTCGAATGGTCCCTTTTTATGCAAGGCCTTAAAACTTCATATTGAAAATATTTCCCCAAGAAAAAAAGTATATAGAGCCTCCCATAGGAAAAAAATGCAGTAGCTCACCAAACAGAATTCACTAAGGAAATGACTGAGCCTATAAAAACATCTTGCTCTCCTTCTCTATAAGCCAAACTCTGGCAGCGAAATGGAAATGCCTGTTCCCGGGCCCCAGCATGCAGCCTGTACATGGACCATGCCTGCTATTGAAAGTGTTTAATAATAGAAGGGCTTGCACTTTCGTGTAATTCATAATTAGAGGACGATGAAGACGGCATTCTTTAAAATCAAGCCTTTGTTATCTGCGCCAGTTTTAGACAGAAGCTGAGAATCATTTGTGAGCTGTGCAGACCCAGACTGTTCAAAGCAATTGCTGTTCAGCATGAAAGCTGCAATGGGGGTCACAAAGCAGGTCAGGAGGAAAGATAGTGTATCGATTTCACACCAGGAATAGAGGCAAAGCGAGGGCCCACTGTTGCTGCACGTGATGTATTTCACGTCAGTTTAAGGCACATTTCATTCCCATCCAAGAGGGGGTGGGGAGCAAAGGGCAGTGGATTTCACACTGAATCATGATGAGTCCTGGACTTGTGGATTCCAGTAAATATCTTCTTCCTGGCATTAAGTATTTCTGTAGCAGAGTGAATATAATACAAATTAAGTCTCCAGCCATAGAGAGAATGTACCTTACAAAAAGGTAAGCATGCTATAGGAAGTTCATTTCCTCCACTTATGACAGGCAGGGATAAAGGCAGATGGGGACATAAAAGCACAAAATGTATTTAAGTGACAGTCTCTCATAATTACCTCCCGATCGGCACCATTTGTATAGCCAGAAGCACGCTACATCTCTCTCAATGAGACATGTCCGTTTCCAGAAATAAGCCTTTCAAAAGAGAAATTCTTGGTTTTGGGCCGCATGTAAACCTTTGATGCCACAGATGAGATCCTGATGGCATCCCAGTGTGCCATTTGGTGTTCCCACATCCTGCATGGTCTCCTCTGCTTCCTCAGCTCTAGAACACGCTCCATTCTCAGCAAGGTCAAAGAAATGATGCTTACCAAACCTTGCCCTCGTACACGCTGTCCAATGACAGCGGGAGCTGGCATTCCTTCCCAGTACATGCTACAGTTCACACCAGTGAGCTTGGACCGTGGCTGGACCGTAACCGTGTGCATGTTTCCTTCTAATTTCACCCCAGTGGGCACGGGTGAGAAAGCAAACCAGCCGATGGGATGGCTATCATTCTGGACAGCCAGCAAGCAGGGCCGCCTTGCTCTGCCTTCCCACTTGGGAAAAAAATCAGCTTCCTAATGCACATACCCAACTTGAAGGAAAGTCAACCCAAATGCTGTCATGGAAGCAAACTACCTTCTGAGGACTACAACATGGTCCTTTTAAAACCTGTGGATTTTACTGCACACACTGTGTGCACATATGTGCATAGACATATGTAATTATTTCTGAAACATTATATTTCCCTGTTTAGAAACAAACATTTCTCTCTTCTGGAAACCAAAATTCTAACAGAAAAAGCACTGTGAAACCTTTGAAATTACTCATATTACTTCTCCAGCTTAACAGAGCCTGGGCATCCATGCGGGCACTTTGTGGCTCTTTTTGTCCTGGTTTTCTCTGAATGTCCCTCAGGACACAGAGATGCCACAGAAACAGAGATGACAGAAAAAGCACATAACTCAACATGATTTTAAACAGCAGCTCATTCCTTTCCAGGACGCTTGCACTTAGAGAGGGAAGAGGGAAAGATTAACAGATTGTCCTTCTATCCTGCCGTGAAATACTCAGAACTTTATGTATATGTTTGAACTTTCAGTTCCCCCAAAGTGAAGCTTACTTAACAAAACTGCTCAGGATAGAGAAGTCAAAAGGAAGTCAAATGCATGAGGCGTCTCTACACCAAATGCCTTTGGTACTGAACCCAAAGTCTTAGGGTTAGAAGCACGGAGCAGTGGATGTACAAAGAGCTGGCTTTGAACCCCGCCATTGCAAAAATAAACAAGCAAAACATACAGAAACCTATATGGAGAATCAATTCAATCAGTTGTTGAGAACAGCCATCCATTTAATCCAGTAAAAAAAAAGTCAAAGAGTCAAATGGAAATTTTCTGTTAAACTACCTATGAAATTGACCTGATATTTCACCATTTCTTTGAATTATCCTAAGGCATAAGTCCAACTTCCACGAGTGTGTTATGGTATCTTTCTTTGTTATAAATATACACGAGAGTCTTTAATATATAATAGGATCCATGTCTCCAACAAATATCTTGGCTAGAGTTGTAATTGGGGGGAATTTGGTGTTCTAGTATGTATTAGAACTCAGTACCGTGAAAATGTTTAAACCTGATTAAAATCGTTTTCATATTTATCCCAGACATAATGGTGAAATTCTGTTTGAATCTTCTCCTCACTCTAAACAAGTATTGATAGATGCTTGGCGAGGAGGAAGTATGGAATCTCAAGTCTAGGAAAAAACAACTAGCTATTCAGCTGCCACTCAAACGATGATGACGCTAAGAACACCATGCTACCTCATAAGTACTCCTTAAGCCCGTTTTCAGTCTGTAACATGACTATGGAGTTTCTGTAACATAATAATTATAATGCCTGGAAGAAGATACCCAGATCTGGGCATGGCAGGCCTCGAATGGGTCTGTACCAGATGTGTGGCATATTCTCAGGCACTTTGTTTCAACCAGGTACCAGGAAACATGTACACTTTCATCCATCAGAGTTTCTTCTGGTTTATCAGAAATGACCTGATCTTTTCCTCTCTTCATCTCTCAGCCCCCATTTCACACTGGAAACAGAAAAGCCCCCTCTTTCCACCATATGTGACTATGAACCATAGTGGTAAGATCACCATACAGAAAACTAGCTTGACTTTTCAAGTTCTCAAGCTACCTTTCAGAAGACCCCTACTTCGAGTGTGACTCGCCACAATAAGAAAAGCCACACTGTGCTTTCTTTTGGAGAAACTGCCACATTCAGGAATTTAACTTCTGTACTTTGCCAACCACCCTTTCATCATTACATCTCCTTTAGGTGCTCAGGGCCCTCTTTGGAACCAAAACAAACTTTCATCATTACATCTCCTTTAGGTGCTCAGGGCCCTCTTTGGGACCAAAACAAACTTTCATCGTTACATCTCCTTTAGGTGCTCAGGGCCCTCTTTGGGACCAAAGGTCTTTGGAATGTGTGTGCACATGACCACATCAGGCATCTTCCTCTGTTGTTCTTTACTTAGTTTTGGAGGTAGCATCTTTAACTAAACCTGAAGAGTGTCGATACAGCCAGGCAGACTGGCCAGCAAAGATCTGAGATCCTCCTGTCTCTGCTACATCCCTCCCCTGCCCCAGCACTAGAGGAACAGGCTCGTGTAGTGATGACCCCATGTTTTACAAAGGAATTAGAGATTTGAACTCAGGTCATCCTACTTGCATCTCACCCACTGAGACATCTCTTGGGGCCTCAAATGTCATTATATGTTTGTGGTGCCCCAACCAGGCCTTTCTCTTTAATGAGTCCATTGCCAGAAATAGGTAAAAATTGTAACGCCCTGTTACACACCCTGGTCCCAAATTCTGATGTCTTTGCTTTCCAGATCCCTAGCGTTTTGAATCAGAAAGGGGGAAAGATGATGACAATGCCTATGGCACAATGCAAGGAGCTTTCTGTCCAAATGTAAGCAAAGGGTCCCCAAAGTGCTAGACCTTGTATTCAGATTTACAGGGGTGGGGAGAACAGCTTCCACCATTCTTCCAAAATAAAATAGGAAAGCACAAAGTAATTTGTTTTCATCATCTTATATTTCTGGTCTTCATTTAGAGTGGAGGTTCTCAACCTGTGGGTTGCAATCTCTTTGCCGATCAAATGACCCTTTCACAGGGGTGGCCTAAGACCATTGGAAAACACAGATATTCACCTTACGATTCATAACAACAGCAAAATTACAGTTATAAAGTAGTAACAAAAATAACTTTATGGTTGGCGTTCACCACAACTGGAGGAACTGTATTAAGGGGGTCTCAGCATTAGGAAGGTTGAGAACCAGGGCTGTAGAACAAGAAGAAGCAGTGTTCTCCCACATGGCAAGTCTTAGAAAGCCTGGAATTGGCCAGGAAATTACTAAGGAATGTTAGGAGCATCCCTTCACTGAAAGTGTTCCTCCCCATACACCAAACCTGAGAGGGAAAAGATGCTGCTGAGGGAGGTTAAGCACAAATGGGACAAAGAGAGGAGCCTGAACCCCTGAGACGTCTGCTCAGACATAAACCACAGGAGTAGCCCAGGCAATTCAAGAATATCCTCTAGGGACTCTTTCTATAGCATATCAAGATTCAAAAGCATTTTAAGTTTCTTCTGATGCCATGTATTTTCAAATGGCAAGAAGAAGAGGAGGAGGAAGAGAAGGAGGGGAAGGAGGAGGAACCTAGTCGTGAAACAGGTGACAAGTAATAATTCAGCACCGCTCTTGGGACTATGGGGAGCGCAGAATCTTTAGACCAGCTTCTGACTCACTTGGAGAGCTCAGACATGTGCACAGTGAAGACGAAGCACCAAGATATAGCACAAGAATACCCAAAGACTCAGAAAATACCAGCAAATATTCCCCTCTCAGGATGTGAGGCTGCTATTCTTCAAAGGTAGGACACCACTGACTATGCAGGAAGCGTCCTCTAAAAGTCACTTGGTTTTCGCTTGCCCATCTAATGAATAATATATATGCTTTAAATAGATCTTTTATTAGACTTAATTTATATGCAAAATTCACTAAATACATTCAGAAAATAAGACTAACATTATAAATGAAGCCCTTTCATTAGGTGTCTCCAAAATATCAAAGTAACAGATTGGCTCAGTCATTAAGCAAAAGAAACGCATCAGACAAATGTGATAGGCATTACATATAACAACCCCACTAACAGACATTTTCCTAGGAAACTGGCTTCTTATAAAATAGCGTATGATAACTATTTCTAAACAAAATTTTGATGGAGGAGGGTCATCTGTCTATATGTTACTTTCATTGGTTAATAAA
>LOJH01014854.1:0-12970 GCA_001685095.1 Ellobius talpinus
TTTATTAACCAATGAAAGTAACACATAGACAGATGACCCTCCTACATCACTCCCACCATGTTGGACTCTATATTTTCTCAAATCATGAACCGAAATAAAACTTCCTTTGGTTGTTTTTGTCAGGTATTGTGCCATAGAGACAGGAAAGGTAATTAATTAGCCCATGGGGCTTGGAAATGGTGCTGAGGGTTAGGCTTGGGGATGCAGCCACATACTGGATTCTGCAAGACTGAACTCTGTTGGTTGGGGTTCTAAGGGTCATCACAGTCATCTGCTGGTATACCCAGAGCAGATGCTTTGCCAACAGCAATAAGGAGACAGAGTGCAGTTCTCAGAGGCCCAAGGCTGAACCTCACATCTCAGGACCTGTGTGAGCCACCTTTAGATGAGGAGAACTTTCCTGCAAGTGAAGTAGGAGCCAGAGGGCTTGGTCCCATCCTGTTGCTCCCAACCTAAGAACCGAGCCTGCAGGGAGAAGTGCAGAGTTGGAACGTGTGTGCATTTCTTTAGCTTGTTTTCTGGTCCAGGTATGGTTTGGGGAGTCTCCTTGGCTTTTTAAATCTGGAAACTTCACAAGGAACTCAACTCAGCATTGTCTCTAGAGCCAAAAACAAGAATCTGGGGAACAAGGCCCAGTAGGACCCTTTTCTATGAGCCAGACTGTGCTTCCCTGAGGCTTTGCTGAATCTGCTGTCTTGGAGAATGGTGGGCGAGCTGGCTATGGCTTGTTTTGGAGGATGATCTGGCACCCCCATGGGGGCCTCCAGCCATATCAGATACTGGCCTCCTGCCGGACTTTATTTAATACCTTTGTGTGGGCGGGACTATTGGATAAGGACTTGCTCAGTTGCCCACTCACACAGGAATGCTGCTGCTGGGGCTATGCCTGAGGCAAAGGCCAGTGAAGGAACACTTGCCACAGCTGGCCAGGACCCTTCCCTGACCCTTTGGCAGCAGAGCCATGTTGCAACATCTCCTCAAGAGAAGGCTCTGTTCCCAGAAGCTCTGCCAGCAAAGCACGTGAGGGCCAGTTTTGTTCCTTTTGAGACATTTCTTCTTGCATCTCTGGCAGCTGTATCCCCTAGTTTCTCATTGTCCTGATCCCACACGACTTCTTGTAAAGGGCAGAAGCACTTAGAACAGAGCAGTAACCGGTTCCTGTACTCTGCTTCCAACGCTCCCATCCTAAGGAAGCACCCTGTTGGGACATGTGGCTCCTCCTTATTGCTGGCCAGAGGGGACAGCATATGGCTTGAAACACCAGACATTCCAAGCCCCTTGACTATCTTTCACAACTTCTGTCAAACCTTCAAACATGTAAGTGTGAGTTAAATATTGTCATCTGTGGGCCAGGAGTTCTATTTTTCCCAGCCTAGCATTCTCTGCTGTTAGTTGGTAATCATTTTGTCACCCCAAACCATGTAGACAATATGGACCATTGTGCCTTGTACAATCTTGGCAGTTGATGGGGTCCCACCGAAGAAGGAAGGATAACCCTCCAGTGCCTCAAATGCCCATCATAGTCTCTGCAGATTGTCCCCAGCAGGTTTCAAGGTCTCTGACAAGGCCCTGCTCCCCAGCTTGTCTTCATACGCATGGCAGACAGCTCTGGGCTATTTTTTCTGTCCCCGAAAGAAAGACACACATGAGAAATAGACAAAAATAAAAACAAACAGCAAAACAAACCATCCTTGCAGACCTGCAGTGTCTGCCTTTATAGAAAAATAAACTTTTTCTGGTTTTCGGGCAAAGATTATTTGCAAAGGCCACCCCACGTGTGTGGCTCTGGAAAATCGTCTGGATACTGCCATCTATTGCTAAAATGGCCACACGGTTTTCTTGGCCCAGAACGCGACTTTGCAGCTCCTCTTGTCAAGAGATAAACCTGTTTCCTCATGCGATAGACCTGGGCTGTCCCATGACTTGCTTTAGATACTGGAGTGTGGATACGTTAAACACGTGCCAGTTTTGAGCCTGGGCCTCCGAGAGCACTACCTACTTTCTTTCACTGTCTTGTGACCACTAAGTAAACAAGTTCAAAATAGCCAGCTACGGGGTGACAGATGCGTGGCTAATCATCTTGCTGTGGAGACTGATAGCCATCCAACCACCAGAACAGCTGGGTACCAAGTGACCCCTCATTTGGTCATAGGCATGCGAGCCTAGCTGAGCAAGTTAGATGAGAAGACCCATCTTACCCAGGCACTGGATGGTAAAGAGAAATGAATGGTGGTTGTTTATAGCCACCAAGCTTAGGGATCATATCTCAGCCCCTTAAGGTTCTCTGAGGATCATCTAAGATGATGCAACACTGTAAACCTACACAGAATGCTGTATGATTCCTACATAGAGTTATGGAATTGGAAGAGACCACAGAGATCTTTAAGAGTATGCATGAAGTCATGTGACAGGAACTTCACTTCCTAAGCTCCAATTATCTCATTTAATTCTAAAAACCCATTTTCAATGTTTTGAGAATGCTATCCCTAGCCAGGATTCACACTAATTATTGCGTAGCTACCCTACAGAAAGCTAAAGGCCACATCTTTAATTATTGGCGTTTAAAACTCTGATTCGTATATTTAAAGACTACATTTGAGGCCTGCTCACTGAAAGGGATGAATGATAATGCAAAAAGAAAGATGAACACATCTTGTTTGTAGAAGACCAGGAATAGCTAGTGACTTTACTCTCTGCTGTGGGGATAATATGGAAAGTAAGTACTATTGACAGTAGTTATGAGCTGTGGGGCTGCCTGATTCAGGCTGATCTGCTTCAGCAACAGCCTTGGTTAATAGCACAGCTGGCTTGGAGATTAGAGAGCTGTTTTTGCATTCACCAACATATAGGTTTGCATAGATGTGTATCTCTTGTGGGAGAAGTCTCAGCTCCATAATGGCTGAATGAGAGAAGTCATTATAATCACAGTATTTGAATTGCAGTCCTAATGTCCTTCTGTGCAACTCCTGAGCTCTTAGCACTTCTGTTTCCTTATTTTCAGAATAGGGATTAATGAGATAATGAAAATTGAACCACCATAGGAATATCAGTTGTTGTTATTATTACAAGGGCAGAACCATTATTGAAATTGAGGTGTTGCATTAAACAAGGAGGTGTATTTGTCTTGGTTCAAGAGCCAAAGTTCCTGGAACAAGGTTTACCAGTGTCACAGAAATTTTTGTGGGTGATCGGAGCTATTAATTGACAATACCAAACATGACAGAAAAACCCGGTTAACTCTGCATGATGTAGCCTGGCATTTCTTCCTCAACTTGGAAGTAACAAGTGCTGGCATGGGTCTAATTGTGCAGTAACTCCCTCTTCCCACCCTATACGCTCATCATATTGGCTTTTGTCCTCATGCATAGTGCCCCATGGTCTCAAGATAGCTACTGCAGTTCCTGTCAGGAAAGGGAAATGGTAGAACCTAGAACTTTCTCAGATTTTTTTTCCTCTTTTGTTTAGGTTATGTTGGTTAGAAATGTGTCCTGATCACCTAACTGATAAGAGTATCAGCCTTTTGCCTTTTGCAGACTGACTCCTTAGCACAAAGAGCTAACTAAATGAGAAAATGTTTGGGATTGTGTTGGCTGAACCAACAGAGCTCGTTTAAAAAAAATTTAAATCTTTAAGTTTTTTCTTTTCTGTTGTTTACGGTTCCTTTTTTTTGGTCACAGACGTATTTTGTTTCTTTATAAGAAAGCAGACACCAAAAGCTATAATGTTTAAAGGAGTCAAGTAAAAGGCTCCAGTCTTCCTTTGGTGTTGAGCAGGGTCTGGGAACTGGCCAACAGTGTGTGATAGCTGCCTATAGCTTTTTCTTGCACCCCCAAAACCAAGATGTCTGATGGTCAACATCCACGAAAGACTGCAGCCCGTGGTCTTTTTATGGGGAGGGGGGAATGAGGGCCATATCTCTATGGATTTTTTTTTCCTGTGTTATACCTGTAGTAATTATTTTTCTCATGCTATGACATAATATTTGACAAAAGCAACTGAAGGAGGGAAGAGTTTAATTTGGCTCATGGTTTGAAGCCTATGTAGGAGTGGGAGTCGTGGCATCAGAAAGTATGATGCTAGTACTCTGAGGTAGTGCCTGCACATTGAGTCAGGAAACAGAGACATGAATGCTCATCTCATTTTCTCCTTTTTATTCATCTTAGGACCCCTGTGGGTGACCATCTTCCCTCCTCGGTTAAGCTTCTGTTGAAACACCCATAGGTATGTCCAAAGGTGTATCTCCTAGGTGATTCTAAACCCCATCAAGTTGTCAATCAAGATGAACCTCTGCAATATCCTGTATAGATCGGTTTTTGGATTGTTAGTCTTTATCTTTATAAGATTTTTCTAATGCCTGTTTATAAGTGTCTGCTTGTCTGTATGTGCACCATGTGTGTACAGATGCCTGCAGAGGCCAGAAGGTGGCACTAGATCCCATGGATCCCATGGAACTGGCATTATAGGCCATTATTTGGTGCTGGGAATCTAATCCAAATAGCAATTACAATAAATTACAATAGCAACAAATAATCACTGAGTCATCTCTGAGTACGATGGTCTCTATTTTTTAATCACAGATAAGCAAGAAAATAAAATCCACTTCAAATTTGATAATGTCCTAACAGTAAAACTTTGAGGCAAAGTCTGCAATCGAAATTCTATCCTCTAGGCTCTGAGTCTAAAAGAAAAGACAACAGCTGGTATTGGCAGAGTGGCTGCTAAGTAAATAAAGAAGGTAAAAAATGACGTACTAGATGTCACAATCTGCAACGTGTTAGGGATTAGCTGCTCTTGTCCTCACCATGGAGACTCGTTTGGAAGAAAAAGTAAAAATGTGGCTTGATTTAGAGCTGATGATATCGTGTGTCTAGTCAGCCGAGATCAAAAGCCTGCTGGCCCATAAAGCCCTGCTAATGAAATGAGAGCATCGGCCAGGCTCCTCTTGGGTGTGTCAAAGGGAAGCGTCGCTGGGTATCGGGCCAAGGGATGTGAGTCATAGTATGTTCTACGGGGGTAGCTATGGCCATGTGGCCTTGCATTCGACTCCACGAGAGCTGCACACTACAGATTGTGTATGGTCATTCCCTCTGTACCTGTGACGTGGTGACTGAATAGCTCTGTTTATTCCCATATTGTGTGAGCAGAGCCCTTTGTTTTAGGCTTTCTTTTAAAAAAATGACTTCATGTATGTGTGCTTGTGACTGTGTATATGCACATGTATGCCATCATGGTGCTGTAGTATGGAAAGCAATTGGCTTTCAGATTCTCATTCTGTAAAATTAGATTTTGAACAGCCTACCTGTAATAATTATGCATCTTTTTTTTTCTGAGACTGGAAACCAACATGTGGACGGTGAGATGTATTCTCTTGGGATAACTCTGGGGAATCCTGCTGTGGAGCCAAGACAATCACAGAAGTGAATGTCACACTCTTTGCAATGAAGAATTCATGTGAAGACAGACATGAAAAAGCATCCTTAGTATGAAAACTCACTGAAAGAAAATTCCTGCAGCCTATGCTATTTGGTAGGCTGGAAAGAACTTCATCACAGTAGGCCTTGTTATCCTGTGTCAGGACACATTCTTTCGTGAGTACAATGGAAACCAGTGGCCTTGCCGAACGCCCTTCTGCAAATTCCATGTGTACTGAATTTCCATGGAATTCCTATTTATAACACAGCAGAGGTGCTGAAGACCTGTCAGAGCTACGCTCAAAGCTTAACTGAAGCACTCTCGTTTCCTCTCCTTCTGGCCTTTGGTTACTGAAAACATTTGCTGAAAATTGCTGTCCCACTCAAGAACTGTCAAAGGTAATTGTGTTGCACAGAAGTTACCAAGAAGCATGAAGTAATATGGTTACCACCTGGCGACCAAGTTAATAGAACCTGTCTGATGAGCCGCCAGCCCTGCCACATGTGAATACACCAGTTTGTGTCTGAGAGACACGACAGCATAAACTGGTAAGGAAGACATGGATCAGGGGCCTCTTAGTGGGAATTTATGATACAAATCCCCATGTAAGGGCAGCTGTCAGGTCACCGAATCCAGTGAGGTCTATGGGTCTGCAAATAGCAGCCCGAGGAAGATGGAGGAAGGAAAACTTCTAGGGGGAATGTGGACCTGCGCGAAATAAGTAGCAGCCCTTCAAAAATCAAGGCCTAGACTTGGCTACTTTCACATCTGGCAGTGACCTTGGTGTCTGTTAAAATAAAGCTCAGACTCATGTATCAGAAGGGGCTCAACCTTAGTACTCCCTGCCCTGATTCTTTAGCTTCTGGCTTGTCTGTGCTCTCCAGAGGAGCTAGCATCTCGTTTCCTGTGCACATTCCCCACAGAAAAAAAGCCTGCCCGTTCCCAGAATCTACTCTCAGGGTCATATGTCTTCTAGAGAAAGTATGGCCCTAACTTGAACTTAGGTATAGGTGCCTCTATTTGCCTGGCCCAAACTCCACTATGCCTCCACATTCAACAATGAAACTGTCTACATGAAATTGTCTTTTCCTGTGGTTAGAAATTGCTCGGTTTGGCTAGATATGAATCCAGTGATATCTCATCGAACAGACAAGGCACAGTTCAGAAATGAAGCACCGGAATCTGGACCTATGTGAGGTCTCAGGCTCAAATCTGAATTACCATTATGGAGTTCTGCATGCAGTCATCTTATACGTGATCTTATGTAGAGTTCCTGCATTAAAGGAAAAACATTTTTGTTAGTCACAGATGTGATTTGATACTCAGAAAATAATCCTTACTTCTCAAGCAGTAATTAAATTGAAATCAAGGCTTGCTATATAATTTAGACAAATGAAAATATGGGGCCTTTTCATTTTTTTTTCAAAAAGCAGGTGGATAAAACCTCCCTTTCTTTTCTGACATCTCAGCATTTCATGGAACTTCATTGCTTCTGCGATCAAACTCAAGGTCTCATGCATACTAAGCAAGTGCCCTATTTCTGAGATCCCTCCCTTGAGGAGTAAGTGTACCCTTCATCAGCACCTACAAGTAAAGATGGCACTTTCTCATTCAAGCCATTCCACACGGACAGTGGGCAGGGGAACAGCAGTGTGCTGGCTCCATCTGGACAGAAGTTTAGATGTTTAGATGTTTAGAGGTGCAGATAGTTTAGAACCCACATAAAAGGGCCAAGAGGTAGCAAGGCTAGGATGTACAGGAGCCAGCACTGCCTGGTACACACAATGCTCATTATTTTATTGACTTACAAAACACAAAGTCAAAGACAAAATGGTTAAGAACTTCAGTATGGTAGCCATAGCATTAAACCCAGTGTGAGAGTTATGATGGATTCTTTCTGGGCTGGCAAGATGGCTCAGCAGTGCTTGCTGCTCTTGCAGAGAATTAAGATTCAGCTCCCTGCACACACAGCAGCTCATCCATCCAACCACCTGTAATTCTGGTTCCAAGGGAGCTTGTATCCCCTTTTACCCTCCACAGGCACTGTGCGTATGTGCTACACATAAATACAGGCAGGTAAAGCACTCATATATATTAGATATAAATAAACAAAATCTTCAAAAATAATTCTCTTTCATCATTGCGGCCATATATAGTTCAATAGCTATCAGAAATTTTTGTGGTAGCTTTTGGATTCCTCTACTGTCCTATATAGTCTGGTTTTAACTTCTGGATGTATTCAGGATCTTCCCTTTACTCCTGATATTCTGAGAGTTCTCAGTTGTGCATCTTGGCATGAATTTTTTTTATTATTCATACATTTGGTCCCTCAGGGAAAAACAAAAAAACAAACCTTTAAACCTGTAAACTCATCCTCTCAGTTTTGGGAAATTGTCTTGCGTGATTTCTTTGATGGGTTTTCTTTTTTTTTCTTCCGTTGTTTTCTCTTTCCACTTCCTAACAGATGTTGAATCATTCCTCTAATTTGCTTTTTGTGTTTGTCAACTTTCCATTGCTATAACAAAGTACTTAAGTCAATCAGCCTGCAAACAGAAGAGATTTATTTTCCGTCCGTTTTGGTGGTTCCAGCCCATGAAGTTGGCCTCGCTGCTCTTAGTACTGTGATGAGGCAGAGTCTGCGAAGGGCGCATGGGACAGGACATGCTATGGTCTACTCATGTTATGATCACATAACAAAGAAGTGAAGGAGGGGGAAGCCAATAGTCCCTCCCTGAAGACCTCCCATAGGTCTCGCGGCTTGAAGGATTGAGCATCTCCCATATATACTGGTCTAGAAAACAAATGGCAGTTTCCTTATATTGTTTAGTATGATTTTTTTCCTCTGCCCTTTGAGATTTTTCTCCAAATTTTTCAATGTTCTACTGAACAACAACAAAAAATTGAGAATCATATGCTGGATCTGTTCTCTTTTTCTTTGTTCCTTTTTTTATGACAATCTGTCCTTATATGGATACAATACCTTTTCCTGCTTGGAAATACTAACGTTTCAAACTTTTGGTACTGGGGGTCACACATGCTAGGCCAACACTCTCTCACTAATCTGTGTCACCAGCCCTAATGTTTTCATTAGTTCTGTCTTAATACTGATCTTTTTCTCTTAGATGTCATTCATTCATGCTGGGATTCTTTGCGGAACCTGGTACTTGCTATGACTGAGTGCTCTAAGATCATGGATAGGAACCTTATTGACTTCACCACTTGGAGAGCAATGCATCAATCAATGATTCATTGAAGACCTCTCACATCTCAGCATCTATGACTTCGTTGAGCTCTTTAGAAGAGGATCTGTATGTGTGTGTGTGTGTGCGTGTGTGTGTACGCATGTATGCATGTAAGCTCTAGGAGGAAGTTGGAGCTAGGACTTTTGGGAACACCGTGGCTTTCTACTATGGTAGACTTTAGCTCCCCTTTGTCTTATTTCTGCTTTTTTCTGGTTCATAAACACACTAACTCCATGATGCTCAACATGAGGAAACAGACTCCCTGGCTTTAACCACCTAGGGTGGACTTTCCACAAAAACCCTTTCTATGGCGGCCTTATCTGCCTTGCCTTCTGCAATATTCATCACTTACACACAACTGAGAAACTTGGTGCTTCCTCTTGGAGAAGTGTCTGTGTTTCTACTTGTCTGAAAGCATCTGGCTTTCCCTTTGTTGCATTCTGCCAAGATAATTAGCATTCTTTCTCTCATTTCTCACTTTCCAAAAATGTGTTAAATGTATTTATGGCAAATGGACTCTCATTCTTTTGGACGGTGTTTATTAACTTGTTTTCAAAGATTAAATGACAGTCACTTTAAATGGGTTTGGAGTAGGAAGAAATGATAGTTTAAATGGGTTTGGAGTAGGAAGAAATGATAGTGATGGCCAGTTATATTTGCAATCTGAAGTACTGTAGAGATCCTAATCTCTGGTGATATGCAGACCTGTTCACTGTTAGGTGGAGCCTTGCTTTGTAGTCAGCAAAACAGGAAAGTTCTAGAGAAATACCATCTTTTACTCTATTTCTCATTGCCAAGTTCTGGTCCAAATCCAATTCTAGTAATCTGGGTTACTTAATTTCCAAGGTTTGATGAAACAAACAGTAGAATTTTAGTAGACAGTTGGATGTGGATGTGGCTTGATTCTTGAGAATATCAAGAGATCATGGCAGACCAAATGAGAAGCTGCTGCAGAACACAAACAGCGCAAGAGTTTCTAGGGGACATAGTCTTCCACATTCTAAAGGCGTTGCTCCATGGATGTCAACTGAGCTGCCACACCCTCTTGCAGAGCCTGCTGTGTCTCCCCAGTGTTGAACACTGAATTCCATATTCTCTCTCCATTCCTTTGTTAGCAGACATGGGACCTGTGGTTCCAATGGAGCATCCCCTGCTATTTCACGCCCATGAATCTCTCCTGTAGGCCTGTGAATTTATCACCCCAAACCATTTTTCATGCTTGAAAACCCATTTTAATCCTCACTGTGTACTTTTCCTCCTCCTTCCTCTGTGTTTACATTGAACTTTAAACTCATGGATTGGAACTGGATGTCTTTTGCCAGGGATTTTGAACTTACAGATTGGCAGATGAGCCATACACATCATGGAGTAAATGCCATTACTCCTGAAATAATTGCCTTGCTCGTATCTGCTCCTGAGTAAATGCTGGCAGTGGAATCTGACTGAAAGTGGAACTGACTGGCAACCTGACAAGCCTTAGTTCCTAGGAAAAATTACGTAGGAAGCTGTACATTAGGCTAAAGGTTACATGAGTGATGCGTTTTTAAATGTGAAATAATTTTTCATTGTATGCAATCTACCTGAAACATACTTGTTGACAGAATGATGATGTGCTGTTTTTCTCACGGACCTTGGTATGCCACCAAATTGTTTTAAGATTGAGCTTAAGTCTTAGCTATCAGTTGCATGTCTTAAAAGGAAACAGTGGTGACAGATTGTGGGAGGGGAAAATATATCTTTACTGGTGTGTGTTTTGGAGTCTGTGTTCTTTGCCATCACTGACCCACTCCCCAAATATCTGGGCTCAAATACTATCTTGCTATGGACTCATGTTGCAATTTCCAAGGTACTTTTATCTTTGCTCCACATTGATCTTTAATCGGGTGTGACTTCTGACACATTTGCTTTAAATCTCTCTCTACTCCCCTGTCAAATAGTTAATGATCTCAAAATGTCACAGTGGATTCTTCAGATTTCCCAGGGAGTCCATTGTGGATAGAATGACAAAACAAATGGAAAACAGAATCACCTGCTTGGTTTCTATGCATACACAGCACTATGACTTCATGGGCATGTGAGCCATGGGCATGTGGGCAAGCAGTAGCAAGGGGTCAGCTCAGGAGGTTACTGTGTTTGGTTGAATACTCTTCTCCACTCTCTTGGCATTCTTAATTATTTTATCTTTTGATTTGTGTTGTGTAAGTAGAGCCTGATGGGTCAATGGCGCATTAACACAAACAAGACATGCATACAGTGTATATGTGTCTGCAGTTCTTTGAAGCACATTTGTAGTATTGGCATTGCCCCACATCACAAAGTTCTGGTGGATTTCCAATGCATGGGAACTCACCAAGACTCAACTCACATTTTATCTGCAGCATACAATGCAAGCCAGAGCACAAGAAACAAGCACGCACACTAGTACCTTTCAAAGCATTCCCTTCTGTATTCAAAGCAGATCCTTCTGTGAATGTGAGAAGAAAATGATATTGAATGAAAAGTGAAGGATAATGTCCCGCAAAAGCCAACCGGCACACAGGCTGACCATAACAGAATCGGGAAGATAGGGCGATCCATAGTTCTTTTCCCTTGCAGACTTCCTTATTCATCACTAAACTAAAAATAGAGTGCCAGTGGAATGTGAATGTATGAAGAAGTAAGAGTTCAGTTAGTTTTGTGTAGTAGTCTATAGTCTTAGAGAGATGAAATACATCCATATGAATAAAATACAGCAATGTATGATTACAGTAATGCTGTCACAAATTAAATGCTCTCAGGGTTTCATTTAAAACTGGAATTGTACAATATAAAGTCAATGATAAAATCCAAGCTAACAAGTTATCTTGTAATTTCATTTTTCTAGACTTAAAATAGTATTAATATTAAATTAAAAATCCATCCTGACAAGTTTGGAAGGAGAATGTGGAAGAGAGAAACCTGGCTTTCTCTTTTAGCAGCTTTGATAATGTTTTACCCATCACAGAAATGTTACAGGTTACTTTAGCTTGAAATCAGCGTTCTTTACTGTAGTGCTGCTACACATCAATGTCAGACTTGTTCTTAAGTGGATCAGTGCTTCAGTGGTCTCTGTGGACAGGGGTTGTACACACCCTAGTATGGCCATGGACCAGGGAAAGAAGTCATGTTGATGATAGTTTAAGGATCAGACCATATATGATCATTTGTCCAACATTACCCGAACACTGAAACCTTTTCCAGTCTCATTATACTCAAGGAGTTAACCAACACATTGCCTATACTAAGAGAGTTCTCCACTTAATTTAAGTTAAATTAATTATAAGGAAAAGGACAGCAAAACAAATTCAAATAAACAGGAGAGATGACTCAGCAGTTAAGAAAGTGTGTTGCTCTCCCAGAGAACCAGACCCCAGGTTTTAACTCTTATGTGGGTGGCTCACACTACCTGTAACTCTAACTCTTAGAGATCTACTGCCCTCTCCTAGCCTCTGCAGACACTTGTCATTGTGCATACGTACCCACACACACACCTCACACACACAGAGATGTAACACAGGAGTAAGGAAGTCATGAGTCAAAATATGGGCAGTAATTAATGAAATTGGAAAGAGGAAAACAGTGGAGCAAATCCAGCCGATCAGAGCTGGTTCTTTAGAAAGTACTAAGCAAATTATATGACTAGCAAAACCAACAAAAAAAGGGAAGCAGTCTGGGAAGACAGCTCACCAGTTAAAGTGCTTGCTGAACCAACCAAAGGACCTGAGTTCGAATCCCTAGAATTAACATAAATGCTCAAGGGGTGAAGCTATATGCCTGTAATTCTATTCTCTGATGATATGAATAGATCTTTGGGCCATCCTGACTAACCAGACTAGGCAGACCTGAGAGCTCTTGGTTTGATCAAGAGATCCTGCCTCAGTGAATAATATGGGAGGAAGATGCACAACCTCACTCTCTGACCTCTATACTTCCATGCACACATGTGAGCATGAATCTGCACACGTGTTTTCCTACACACAATCACACATATACATGTGCATGCATACCACATACAAATACACAGGAGATCAAAAGAAGTTTAAAGAGCAGGAGAGATGGCTCAGTGGCTATACGTCCTTGCTTTTCAAGAGAACAAGCCCACACAGTTGTCCTCTCACCCCCTCTTGCACACCCACACACAGTTTTCCTCTCACCCCTTCTTGCACACCCACACACAGTTGTCCTCTCACCCCCTCTTTCACACCCACACACAGTTGTCCTCTCACCCCCTCTTGCACACCACACACAGTTGTCCTCTCACCCCCTCTTGCACACCCACACACAGTTGTCCTCTCACC